>QEPC01004256.1:828770-840173 GCA_003113815.1 Sphenodon punctatus | reverse complement strand
GACCCCACAGCTGCTGTGTCTCCTGCAATAAAGCCTGATCTGATAGACGTCTCTGTGCAGCCTCCTCTCATTTACTGCCTCCACTCAGCAGAATTTCTCCGACAATTTTGCTGTCAGAAGTGGGATGAGAGGAACATAGGAATCCTATGGATCCTACAGTAAGTGCTGCTCCTGGTTGCTGGGGGATGCCCTGGCAACAGTTGTGCAGCTCGGTCCTGGTCCCCGCCACCCCATCCTGTCTCTGCCCAAGAACAACTGTGTTGTGTCTGGGACTGGTGTTATGGGTCTGGGTGGGTTTAAAATCCCTCCTGGGGATACCCCTAACCATTATATGTCACAAAATATGGATCCTCTACTGTAAAGTTTGTCACCAAATGGAACTTTTATACTGCTGACAGCCCTGATCTGCAGTTTCCTTTGGATGGGTCCTTTGCCTTCCTGATTCTCAAACACCTCCATGAGAATCTAGAAGACAACCATCCCGGACAAATGGACACTTGGTATTTGTGGGATGAAGAAGCCTACAAGCCTAATGTCCAGAATCGTTTTAATAAGCCCCCAGATCCTTCCAAGTCTGCTCCCATGTACCCTTTAAAGGAAGCCCGGCCCCTGTTCCTTCTGTCCCCCTAATATACTCCAGCCTGTCAGATGATATCTTAGACTCCTGGGTCCCCAGGCCCCCTTCGGGCCCACCTTCAGGTGCCACGGCTGCCATGCCTCTGCTGACTCCCCCAGCATCCCAGGCAGGGTTGCCCAGCCCCCAAGATCTCAATGAACTTAAGGAACACCCAGAAGACCCTGCTGTTCGCAGGCAAACCCGAGCTTTGACCCACCTGATGGGTCAGCTCGATGTCCGGGCACCCCTCCGACAATACCCAGACCCTGAAACAGACTGCTGGCCAGCATTCTCAAACTTGTCCCTCCCCAGCAAGATTGGCATAAAATTTCCTCTGTAAATCAGGAAAAAAAGATGAGCACCCGGAAGACTATGGGGCACGCCTCATGACAGCTTTCAGAAAACATTCAGGAATAAATCCAGAGCTAGCCAACACTCAAGGACTGATTGTCACCCAGTATGTTACCGGCCTCCAGCTACCTGTCTGAACCAAGTTGCAAACCGCTATCCTGGATTGGAAAACTCGTGCCCTTGATCAAATCCAAGCTTCCTGCTCTCAGATCTGGGAACAGTTACAGGAAGAAAAAAATAAGGCAGAGGCAAAAACAAAAGCAAGTGGAAGCTAAGCTCTGTGCCCTGCAAGTCCAACAGTTAAGCAGCGGCTGTGACTCAGGACCCAGATGTCCTCTTCATCATGAGGGATACCCTCCTTACCCTCCTCACCAACCCCTTGCTCAAGATACCTGTGCATACTGCAAACAAAGGGGTCATTGGAAAAATGAATGCCCCAACCAAAATAATGGCCGACAGAGGGGAGGCTATCGCTAGCATGCTCCAGGGAATTCTTCCCAGCCATCTGAAACCTTCCCGCTGCCACCGCCGCAAAGTGGCCCCCGAACCCATGGACGGTATCTCGCTGCTGAAGAAAAAAACAAAACCAAAAACTTCCAGCTGGACCTGTTTGCATCGTCCAACTGACTCGGTCCCAGGACCCAACAAAATGTGAGCTCACCTTGTTTGTCTGCTTTTTCGTTGTCTGTTAAGCAATCAGGCCCCCATGTTCAGGTTTCTGTTGGGGGTACCCCTGTTCCTTTTCTAGTTGATACCGGGGCCACACGCTCTATGGTCCAAAGTGATGCAGTTCCTCATTTGTCTGTTTTTACCACTGTTGTACCCATTATAGGAGTTGAAGGTGTTCCCAGCTCCCAGTCTCTCTCTGACCCGTTCACTGTAACCATCGGACCACTCACAGAGAGGAACTCATTTTTGCTTAGTCGAAACACCCTTGTAAACATTTTGGGAAGGGACTTGCTCTGTAAATTAAATGCAAACATCTCCTGTACACCTGATGGAGTATTTGTTACTGTACCTGACCTCTTAACCCCATCTCTCATAATGGCCCTCGCTACTGAGGAGGCTGGACAGGAGTGCCTGCCTGATCAACAGGCCCTCCTTGACCAATTGCCTTCTACATTGTGGGCAACCAACCCTGATGTTGTTGGGTCACTGCGAGGTGTGGATCTGGTTGTTATCCAGGTTAAAACTGGCAAGCCCTTCTCTTCAGTACCTCAGTACCCTCTTTCAGCTGAGGTTGTTGCTGGTATTCAACCTGTTATTTCTGCTTTCCTCCTTTCTGGGGTTTTAGTTCCCACTCGCTCTCCTGTTAATAGTCCCATTTTGCCTGTCAAAAAGCCAGGAAAGTTCCACCCTGATGGCACCCCTGTCTAAAGGTTTGTCCAAGACCTGCGTAAGGTAAACCAATTTGTTGTTCCCTTCATCCTGTTGTCCCTGATGCTGTCACTACCATTGTCAGAATCCCAGCCTTTGCTAAATATTTCACTGTCATTGACCTTTCTCAGGCTTTTTTTCTCGGTTCCTGTAGACCCTGATTCTCAGTACCTGTTTGCCTTTAATGACCCTTTCTCCTCTTCTCAGTATACCTTTACCCATTTGCCCCAAGGGTTTCATCACTCTCCCTCCCTCTTTGGTCTTGCTTTGCACAAAACCTTGCAGGGATTTGTTGCCCCCCCCATGACACAGCTTTAATTACTTATGCTGACAACCTGCTTTTGGCCACCTCCTCCGTCCTTGCCTGTCAAGAGGCATCTCTGTCCCTCCTTTATCTGCTTGCCTCTGCCAGACATAAGGTTTCTCGTGCCAAATTACAGTTTTGTTGTACCTCTGTCTGTTATTTGGTTCATGTCATCACCCCCGAAAGCAGTCTACTCTCTGTGGACCATTTGGAAGCCATTTCAGACCTGCCCCTCCCCACTACAAAGCACCAATTGTGCAAATTTTAGGGGCTGCAAACTATTGTCACCAATAAATTTTAGGTTATGCCCAGCTGGCCCAGTCCCTATATTCCTGCCTTCCTGCTGCTAATTTTTCTCTGTCGCCAGAGGCCACTGAGACTTTTCATTCCCTCAAACTTGCTTTGGCCTCTCCACCGGCCTTGGCCCAACCTAACTACTGCAAACCCTTTAGCCTTTTCTGCCATGAATCTGATGGATTTGCCCTCGGGGTCCAGACTCAAACCCTTGCAGAAGATCACCGCCCTGTTGCCTATTACTCCTCCCGTCTTGATTCTGTAGCCCGTGGTCTCCCACCCTTCCTTCAGGCAGTTGCTGCTGCTTCTGACCTTGTTAAGTAATTTACTTCTTTAGTCCTTGGACACCCATTAACTGTTTCAGTTCCACATTGTGTTTACTCTCTTCTAAATCAGGGCAAAACTCAGTTTTTGTCTCATGCCCACCTCACTAAGTATGAACTTGTTTTACTGTCTTCTAAAAACATCACCCTTTGATGGGTGACTCCCCTTAATCCGGCCTCACTTCTTCCTATGCCTGATGATGGTTCTCCTGACTCTGTCCCTCATAAGTGTCTCTCCCTGCTGCAAACTACTCTTTTACCTCATCCTGACCTTTCTGACTGCCCCCTCATAAACCCTAACTTACTGTTGTTTGTTAATGGCACCTGTTTCTGTAACAACAATCACGCTTTGCTCAGCCATCTGAGCTTGTGGCTTTCACCAGAACTTGCCCTTTGGCTCAGAACTGTACTGTCAATGTTTACACTGATTCTCGCTATGCCTTTGGTGTTTGCCACTCCTTTGGAGCCATTAAAAAAACAAAAACAAAAACAAAAGCCTTCGCACCTCTACAGGTTCCCCTATCTTCTATGCCTTATATGTTTCTGAACTTGTCTCTGCTCTCCTTCTCCCTAAAGCTGTTTCTGTCATCCATGTTCGAGCTTACACGACAGCCAACACTCCTGAGGCTGCTGGAAATCGCCTGGCTGATAAGGCTGCGAAATGAGCAGCCAGGTGTGGTCCCTTGAAACACCTCATTCTCACAGCTTCTCTTTCAGATCCACTACCCGGTGTCCCACTGTTGACGGAGCTTCGTGATCTCCAGCAGGACGCTCACCCCTCTGAACAATGCATCTGGTCCCATGCTGCCTACGTTCCTGACTCTGTGGGAGACTTCTACCATCCTGATGGATGACCTGTTGCCCCCCGTTCCCTGATGCAGCATCTTGTTCGTATGGCTCATCTGTGCTCACACACAAACAAAGGGGGGATTGCCCAACAGATCTCGTCCCCTTGGTTTGCACCCTTTGTAGCAACTGAGGCCCGTAACCTGGTCCGTTCCTGTCCTACATGCCAACTCCATAATGTAGCAAAGACAGCTCCGGTGCGCAGCTCCACGTAACCATGGTCAGATGGACCTTTTAGAAATCTCCAAATTGACTTTTCAGACCTTCCCCCAGCACAAGGATTCAAACACCTCCTTGTTGTTATCTGTACCTTCTTGGGATGAACTGAAGCATTTCCTTCGTGACTTTATCCCTTGTTTTGGGATTCCTCTTCCCATTGACTCTGATATGGGCTCACACTTCACTGCCGCCCTCACTAAAATGCTGTGTAAACCTTGGGGGTTAACCTGTACTTTCATACACCATACCACCCCCAAAGCAGCGACTAAGTGCAACGAAAAAACTCTGATCTGAAAACTAGACTGTCCAAAGTAGTCCATGACACAGGCCTAAAATGGCCTGATGCCCTTCCGCTTGTTCTTATGGCCACTCACTTCGCTCAACCTCAAACAGAAAACACGGCCTATCCCCCTATGAGGGTGGGGAATAGAGCCAAGGGGATTGTGCATTGAGGGCCTTACTGAACTTTCTCATGATATTGCCTCATATATTTTATCCCTATCCAGGGCTCTGCAAACAACCAAGGCGAGGGTAAAAGTCACTTTTGTGCCACCCACAGCTGACACCTGCCATTCTTTCAAACCAGGTGACTGGGTTCTCATCAAGGAGTTCCGGAGAAAGCACTGCCTGGCCCCACGCTAGACCGGCCCCCATCTTGTTCTTCTAACCACACACACTGCTGTGAAGGTAGAAAACAAAAATACCTGGATCCATGCTTCTCATTGCTGGCAGTCATCTCCTCCTGCTGACTCTATTTAGCCCTGGGGCCCTGCCTTGGTTTCCCTCTCACCAAGACAACAGTTATATCAAACTTGTTACTGCCAGCCTGAATACATCACACTTTTGTGTGCCACCTGCCCTAACTGTGTCTGGTGTCCAGATGGTCCATTTCGTAGGTGTTCCATACAACTACTCCTACCAGGAATTCCATTCAGAACAAGATCTTTGCTTCCCCCGGCCTTGGAGCTCCTTCCTAGAATTGGTGCCCCTTTTGTGAATTCCACATCCTGGCATTTTTGGGTATTTTGGGGCAACCACTCTAATCCCTTTCCAGGTCTATGGAACACAGTTGTGAGGCATTTGAGGGCATGTGCTGTTTTAACCTGACTGACAATTCTAACCGTATTAAAAAGGGCCTCCACTGATTGCAGACTATTGTCCAAGGTATCCAAGACAGCAAATATGAGGGGCTTCTTTCTTGGCTAAAGAGCCTGTTCCCAGACTTCCCAGGATTTTTAAAACGTGTTTTGTATGGTATATGTTTTGTTATACTTGCTATACTTGCCCTGTTTGCTTGTGTGCCATTATTCATGTGCCTTATTAACACCTGTCTTAAATCTTCTTTAGAAACCGCCTGGAACATCAAGGTCTGTAAGTTAATCAATGAACGTGCCTCCTTACATAATTGAGACTTCTCTGATTGATCGAAGTCTCAAAAGGCGGGAATTGTGGAAGAAAGGCTGTATGAAGATAAACTTTGCCCTGTGCTTGTCACTTGTGACATAACACAGACACAGACGCAGTAGCAAGACTAACACAGATGCAGGCGCAGTGGAGATTTATTGATGCAGACAGAGTAGAGACTAAGTAGAGACTTTCCAGCGCAAGCGCAGTTCAGTCTACTGACATGAGTCAGCAACTCAGTGTTGACATGCTCAGTAAATCCACCAGTTACATAAACACCAGATGCTGACTATCATATCGGGGACCAGACTGAATCCTGTGTCCTGATTGGGGCTAGGGAAACAAAGAACTGTGCATTGATTGGGTTATAGCTAGAAGCATGAAGCTGTATGAAAATGTATAAATATAGGTGATTTCCCTTTGTTCAGAGCTCGATGATCTCCAGATCCTCGACCCCACAGCTGCTGTGTCTCCTGCAATAAAGCTTGATTTGATAGACGTCTCTGTGCAGCCTCCTCTCATTTACTGCCTCCACGCAGCAGAATTTCTCCGACAGTGAACATCTGGTGGAAATCATTTAGACGTTATGGGACTTTTGGTCACCACAGGGGTTTCACTGTGGTTGACCATGGTCTCATAATGTCTAAAATTACCCTTGGACTGTTGTTCCTATTGACTTCTATAGTCAACTAGTGTCTTAGCATTTCCTCTTATCTTGTTAATTGTTTACAAACAAGATGAAAACAGTCAGCTCACAAATCTGTGCAAGGAATAAACAGTCACATCCATTGTTGGTGCTTATGTCAGTACATCACTGTCCAATATGGCAAAATATTCGAGCTGCAATTCATCTTAGTTGTGATTCTGAATAAATCTCAGAAGCTTGTGGGCTTTCTGTCAATCTTTTGATAAGCTTGTGTTTCACAATATCAATTCACATTATGATAAAAATTGAACCTGAATGAAATGTTTTATGTTTTATCACTGTCTCACAATTTAAAGAACCCAACCAAAACATATGGCTAATTCATTTCTGGGAATAACTTTCCAGTGTGTTGAAACATATGTGATTATATATGTTACACTGGTATTTCACAGTGGAAACACTCACCCAGCATAATGTGTATTTTAAAACCTGTGTTTGTTCCATGACAATGACATTATAGCATAGAAATCTCTGAGCAGACCACCACCTCCTCCATCCACCTGCTCCCCCAGTAGCTGGTCATGAGGAGCAGGAATATATGTGGTAATGCCCTGCAATCTACCACTGTTCCTGCCATCTCCCTCCATCACACTAACTCTTGAGAAACCACTGGTCACCCATGAGCTATGAGTGTACAGATGTGCACACAATGCAATATGAGTTCATTATTTTCCATGCTGGCAACTGTGAACAAATAGGGGACATAACATTTATTAGCACCCGACATTATTACATGGGATCTATATTCACTGCTTTTTCCCATTGCCAGAAGTGGAAAAACACTGTGATTATTACTGTGGGCTGGAATTCTAGCCTTTCACAATAAACAAACAAACGGTGGCTGTGTAGAATGCCTTCCAAGAATTTATGCTTCCAGAACACATCAAAGCCAAAATGCAAAGACAAGCTAGACACCCAGGCTGCTAAATCTTCCATATCGTATCCACTAGGGGTATGCACTTCGTTTTTGTTATTATGATAATTGAAATGAAATTTTTCATTTTTGTTATTACAATAGTGAAAATGAAACCAATAATAACAAAATCAGTAACAAATTTCATTTTCGTTATTCATTTCGTTATTGTCTGGCAGTTATTTTTGGAGGGAAAATGTGGAGACTGGAGAGGGTAGCAGGGAGCAGACATCTTAGAGTCATTTGGGAGGGAAACAGTGTTAAACCCTTGAACTGGGCCTGTGATGGGAGGGGTGACCAGACAGCAAGGATCTGATAGATGTAATTGCTGGCCAATGACCAGTCCAAGAAGATCACAGGCAGTCACATGACACCCTGTGATTGTTCAATGCCTCCTGCCTCCCAGAACTAATCAGGGGGCTCTGGGAGGGCACTGCAATGCTTTATATTATCAAGGCCAGGTTGTTGTTCTCTGTTAGCTCTTCCTGTGTCAGGTTCCATTTGTAGATCCCTGGTGATTGCACTAAAAATCTTCCCCAGCCCCCAGTGTATACATATCATATACATTACCTTTCCTTATACCCTTTACATTTTCCCTTTTCCCTTCCCCTTTCTGTCTCCCCCTGTACACACACACACACACACACATATATATAAGTTGTATGTGTATATATATATAGAGAGAGATATTAGATATTATATAGATATTACTATATACAAGGCTATTATATATATTAATATTAGGCACACACCACACAGCAAACTGAAGTTTGTTTCTGCTGACGAAAACAGAAATGAAACCAAAAATGAAAATTTTGATATTGAAATAAAAAATTACACCAATAACGTAAACTGAAATTTCATTAATAACAAAAATGAAAATAACAGTTTTTAATAATGAAAACAAAAAACAAACACAAAATATAACATGGGTCCCTGGTGCCCACTCATAATATCCACTCCCATCTTTAGTCTTGAATTTTCTCCAAGAACAGTCAGTTATAAACAGTTACCTCTCCTAATGTACACTCCACACACCCCTTTGGAAATCCCATTGCAAATGTGTTTGCCAGTCACCATCCTAAATACTTTCAGGGATCTGTTATCAATGAGCCACAAAAAAATAATATTTATTCTGTTCTCTGCCTTCCAGCTGATTTGCAAAATCAATGCAAGAGTGATAAGTAATGCTACCTAGTAGTCTCTCAACCTCAGTGTTGGGCCCTTGGAAATTTTCATACCACAGCTTTGTTTGACTTTTATATCCATCCTGTCAGACTTCCACAACAAAGAATGCTATAATGTATTAGCATTAAGTCTAGAGTTGTTCTAACCCCAGAGTGGCTCTTTCATAGCACATGACATGAGCTAATAATTCACTGCTCCCAAGACTTCTCAGCTCTTGTGTGTGTCTTCTGAGAGCCCCCCACTGGAGATGGTCTGACAGACAGACTGATCTGCAAGCTGACTCTGTTTAGTGAACCCCTCAGCAGTCACAGCTGTGATATTATAATTCAACTAAACTGCCAACCAACATTATTAGAATACCAAGAGGAAAGCATTTTTTTCTCAAATTATAGGAGACCGGTATTTCCCAAATTCATCTAGAAGCAGGTGCTAAAACACCTGTAATCAATGCTTCTCTCAGTAACAATGGACTAGTAATGCTTGCTAATGAGGCCAAAAAAGTGCTTACTTTGGTAAAGTATAAAAGCACATATGGCAGTAAGCATTTACTACGTATGGATGCTCCATATTGACCCCATTTGAGTACCATTTTGCTGATTGATAATCTGGGAACACTACCTCAAAAGGTAATTGCCCTTCAGTGGATCAGAATTACAGAGGATTGTAGCACTGCTGTATTAACTATAAAATACCAGAGGAAGCAAATGAATTAGTCAAGATAGTTAATAATTTATACAGTCCCCATACTAAGTTAACAGACACACCTGAGAAGTGTTTAGAGGGCAGAACTGATTTAAATTCCATACTGAAAGCCAGTCAGCGTACTTATCTCTTTAAATACTTACATCTGCCATCAGAATTACAATTAAACATCTTCTCAATATTTAACAATAGTAGGACTAACATCCATTTTTTATCATTTGTGCCTGCCAAAACATGAATATACACCAGTAGTAATAAGAAGTCTAGAGTACAGCTGAAAGTGAAATTTCTGCCTGGTTCTGATTCTGTCAGAAATTTCAATCTGACTTGAACTGAGGCCGCTTTTAGATGAGCGCGCAGTGCGCTCGCACGTCGTTGCCAAAATCCCACGAGATGGGATTAGAGAAGACGCTGCCATGATTCACGCACACAGGAGGGGGATGGGCATTCTTTTCCGGCCGCGATCTGACCACCTCGATCGCCGACCCATTTTTTGAGATTCTCAGTTTTGGTGAGATGATCTGCAACTTATTCTCATATGCAAGAATGTGAGAATAGGGCCTTCCCCTAATTTTCATATTTCAGCATAAGTCATCAACAGGTTAGTCAAAACCTAAAGCAAAAATAATCACTTCTTTAGGAGTTATAGTTTTCATGAAAATGTACTTCAAAGTTTCCTGGAAATTGCACTCCTGGAGAGAGACTGAAATTGACCCTCTGGTGGCTGATTGGCTGATGACATCATTAGTGTGTTCCTCCAGCCAGCTCACTGCTAAGTGGTGTCCCTTTGCAGGCCACAAAATCCTGTTGGGTTTTGCAGCATTTTCTGTGCATTTTAGTTGTAGCTTATGCTCACATCGGATATTATAATGTTATCTGAATTGCACGTTAAGTAGGGTATTGGAAATTTCTACAATATGTTCTAGGTGTTATGGCACTTCTATTTTCTCTGCTATTGTACTCCTGCCATTAAACACATTTGTGTTATTGGAGACAGGTCCCTGCCCAGTGGGCTTACAATCTAAGAAGGACAAGCCCTATTTGCACCCATGCATATGGGCATCACTTGGCTCTGTTGTTGTTTGCAAAAACTGCTATCCTTGTGTGCATGTTGTATTTCTTGTGTGCATGTTCTATTAAATTGATCATGATCATGTAAGTGTTCAGTTTTAGGATTGGCTCCACCCAGCATTGGCCCTGCCTATCTCTGGGCAGGCCCCACCCACTGCTAGCCCACCCACTGCCACACCAGCCTCAGAACCCACCAGCTGCCACTGCAACAAAGACTACTTAAGAACTTAATGTAGTTGTTCCATTGTTATAATATGTAGGCCTACACACTTATTCTATAGTGATTCTCTAAGCACTGCCTGTTGTGCTAACCAGAATTACTGTTGTGCTAACCAGAATTACTGCTTTCCTGGAGTATCTTCTTGTTATCAGCAATGTAATGCACTGATCAAATAAAATTTCTTGTTGGACACATACAAAAACTTTGTGAGGAAGTACATTTCAATGTGTTTGTGCACAGTGGAACACTGATAATGTCTTTTGGGTCCTTCCATCACCTTTCCACCCTGCAACTGTGTCACCTTAAAGGGCTGCAGTAGGGCTGTAGCGGCATGCCACCGCGGCAGCTGTTACCGACAGAAACTCCTATTCCGCACATCGCGGCGCAGGTCGGCAGAGGCTTTTCCGACACCTGCGCCGGCGATTTGCCGCAAATGTTACCGTGTCATCGGAACTGATTGGCGGGAGCAAAACTTCTGTGGATTCCCAGTAAGAAGCGGCACCACCTCCCCTTTCCGTCTGCCGCAGCATCCTTGTGATTAATCTGATAATTGTATCATGTTTCCACCATCGGGCCACCGTGGCCTGAATACAAGTTATCACGACACCCGGTGGCATGATTCATCGGCCAATTTAATTGTCTAGGGCTTTTTAATTTAATTGGCTAGGGCTTTCACAGAGAGATATGTTCCGCCTTCAGCATTAAGTATAAATAGGTGTGTTGTAGCTTGTTTCTCCCTCTTGATCCCCAATCGCAGTGAGAGTGAGTGACTGTTGGAGCCGTGCCACCAGTGTCTGTGTTTGTTTGTTAACACACTCTGATCTTCTGTGCTCCGTGACAAAGCACCACATAGCGACTCAAGGAGAGAG
>QEPC01004256.1:801690-828670 GCA_003113815.1 Sphenodon punctatus | reverse complement strand
GTTGCAACCACACACCCCACAGCAGTCTGATGGTCTTGAATTGTCACAGATGCTGCTACCAATGCGTATTTCGCCAGCTAAAATACCATTGTCACAGCATGGCAGTTCTAAAGATTCGGCAACGCCGCAAACTAAATGTTCTTCAATTAAATGCTATGTTTCAGTGCAGGATGCACTGAAGGGTTTTCTTGATGCAGACTCCCCCTCCACTGTCCCCCTCCAATGGACTCCTACAAAGATGTTGAATTGTCCCAACGCATTGTCAGTGATTTAGAGCTTCAACTTGAAAGCACATCCGAGCAATCTCAAAACTGCATGCAGGAGCCAGTGAGGGCACACAGTGACAACACCTGGAGCCAATTGTGTACTTCCAGTGTCGATGTGGAAGAAGGAGAGCGTGCTCTGGAAAGTGAGTCAGGGGTGAGTGTGCATGACAACATGACTGTGTGTGCCACACACATTTCCCATCATTACTGCACCGACAATTATACTGATAATGTATGGTACCGTGGATGATTTGGAATTAACAGAAGATGTAGACGAAGATGATTTTCAGGATTCATTGTACACCTCTCAGAATGCACAATCCTCAGGCTCCAGCCAACTGCGTAAAAGGTTAAGGATGGATGAAAACCCCTTAAATGTTGTACGGGAAGGCCGTTTGCCCTTGCATAGTACGGGAAATGACATAGCCCCAATTTTCAAAAACGCTTTGTCGAGACATCAGCCAACGACTCCGACCTCTAACCACAACACAACATCAAACAAGGCCAGCAGAACTCTGACATCATTGGCTCTTAACAGGAAAATAAATTCTACGCCGGCGTGTTCGCCTGTGGAATCCACATCAACAAATCACGAGGCTGTATTCCCATCGCAGCCAGGAACAATCAACAATACCCCCGATGGGAATGAAGACAAACGCAAAGAACTAAGGTCTGATGTCTGGGACCATTTCACACCATGTGATGCAAAGGAACTAGTAGTGAAGTGCAAATACTGCGCAAGGAAAATAACAAGAGGGACCAAAGGAGGGAAGAGTCGGCCTGGGACTAGTGGTATGCGCAGCCACATGAAGCACCATCACCAGTCCATTCTCAATGCCTCTAGCAAAAGTACAACAAGCAACAAAGAGGATCCCTCTATAAATGCTGCTAGTGATCGGACTGTGCAGACCACATTGCGAGAATCTATGAAAAACCAAAACAAATGGCCAGCATCTCACCCTACTGCACAGTACTACCTAGCACTCNGTTATCTGCAGCAAAATACATGTACGACCAGTACGTGTCATCTGGCCCAGTGGATGGCATGGATAGTGATCCACTATATAATTTGGCAATCGCACTCCTTGGCTGTCCTCCAAGCAGTGTCCCATCCGAACGTTTATTTAGCTGTGCGGGCGCCATATTAGGAAATAAAAGAACTAGTCTTAGCAGTCTAAATCTTGAGCGCTTAGCTTTAATAAAAATGAACAGGGAATTTCTTCCCAAGATAACAAAGGATTTAATTGGAGCAACAACTGATGAGGAGATAATGAAGTGCACCAGAGAGGCAATCAATTGACAGAGAAAAGGTTATGATGAAGGAGATGAAATTTCTGAAGGAATACAAGAGCACTAATTTAAATACAGTGACTCTATTTCTAGGGATAGCATAGAACTGCACACCCACAGCAAAGATTCCCAAAGTTTGCATGCTGTGCTGTCATGGGCCACAATGGAATGACCCACAGGCAAACTGCACTCGGAGTCGGGGGGTAGGGGGGCTTGTGCAGACATAACCTTGGGACAGTATTGTCTTATGTCTTTGTCATTTGCCCGGTTTTCAGGAGTTTCTCTCACACACTTAGCAGGAGGCCTGCCTATGAACGGATTGGTGAATTGGTGAATTGTGAATAGGTGAGTTGTGAATTGTGCCTCAGAACAGGCAGGGATCTATTTCTAGGGCTAGCATAGCACTGCAGCACCCCCAGCAATGATTCCCAAAGTTTGCAGGCTGTGCGTTCATGGGCCACAACGGAATGACCCACAGGCAAACTGCACTGGGAGTCAGTGGGTGGGGGGGGCATGTGCACAGTCAGCCATAGCATGGGACAGCATTGTCTTATGGCTTTGGGATTTGTCCAGTGTTTTTGGAGTATGCAGCACGGTTGTTTTTTTTAATGTATGCTGTGTGTACACGTAATAGTTATCATACAACTAGCATACATTTATACAATGTTACTAATACTTGTGCTTTTTAAAAGGGTCTTTTTCAGGAAGATGGATACATTAATGACATGAAAATGAAACAGCTAGAACATTTTGTAGCCACTGGCAGATGGCAGTATTCTTCTGGGATCGCGTACTGATCCGATTGCCATTTTCATATGGAGTCATAAACGAATTTTACCAGCACAATGAATTTTTTTCCCCACAAACCAGCAGTGGTTTTTTTTATAAGATGTGCATTCCGGTTTTTGCCTTCATCAGGAGAATAAAAAAACATTGGCTTCACCAAAAATAGATTGGCAGTGCCATAGCTACCAAGCTGTATTCATTTTGACATGGAATAAAAATTATTTGAGCTTCATTCCTAAACTTGCTTGATCATCTTTGTATCATTGAACATGAACATACACTGGACACATGTTAGATATTAATAAACTAAATCTCCACATGGTGGTGGTGTGTGTGGTGGCACTGTGGGTGGGTAGTGTAGGGGATGTTGCACTTGCAAAGGCCCATGGCAAAGAAAAACTCCTTTCAAACTCACTGCATTTGGGAACCTATTGTGAACTCATTGCATTTGGGAGAAGATTGAGGCAGACATCTGATAGGGTACGAAAGTTTATTAAATGATGGAATATATGTTATTACGTTTTAAAACATGAGTGTTGTGGAAACAAAGAAAGAAGGGAACATGTACTAATTATTGTCACAGTCCTATTACAAGTACTGGACTTGATGGCATTGCAAGTTGTAAAACAGTCTTTGGTTGGGAGACGGGAGGGGCGGGGGAAGATTTAACTTGGCCACAGTCAGTGGTGCTACTGGCAATCTAAATACCAGGTGGGTGGGGGAATGGGGTTTTGCACTGCACAACTGTCACACAAAGTTAACAAATCACACACAGAGTTGACACTCTCACACAACTGTCTGACTGACTGAAAATAGTACAAAGAAAGAAATTATAATTTGTTGTATAAATAAAAAACAAAAACCAATGTTCAATTCTTTTCATGACTCCCAATGCTTCGAAAATGTTCCAAAATAGAATGCTTTTAATAACACACTAGATCATCCGCGAAGAGCAGTAGCAGACGCAGTTCTATCTCAATCTTTATTCTTTTTGGGGGGCTAAGACAGAGAGGACTGGTGTGACTGAGGTCAGGTGAGGTGAGGGAACTCAGTTACCAATTAGTTCACAAAGAGTTCCCTAGCAACTCATTTCCCAAACTTGCAAATGAGTTCACAAATCATCGCAACTCCATTGCAAAATCATCCCATTATCTTTTTCATTCAACAACACTCATGATTTTATATACTTCTATCATATATTCCATCATTTCATAATGGCAGTTGATCTTTGGATTTCTTTCTTTCTTTTTTGACTTCCCCATGACAGAGCACCCTAGGGATGTGGGGCAGTTGTAGAGGTGCAAATGGGCTCAGTGTTATTGACACTTTAATAGTCTGAGGTGGTACTACAGAGGCAGCTGCTTCTCTCAGCCCTAGGTGAAGGAGCCCTAGCACACCCGGTATACACAGCTGCCCTCATCTGAGCTCAATCTCAGCATCAGGAAAGGGATTACATTCCATTACAAACTGTTCCATCCCACCCCAGAAGCAGCTACCTCTGCCTGCTGAGCAAGGGAGGGACATACACTCACTGGACACTTGTGAAATTTGGACAGGTCGCTGCACTGGGCTGTGCTTTCAGCGACATGACAGGTGCGCTAAAAAATGAGCGTATAGGAAGTGGAACAGATGTAACAAAAAAAATGTTTAATAAATTTTTTTACAAACATTTACAACTATATTTACATTAGTTACTGTTTTTAAAATTATTTACATTTTTATAGAAAACGGGGAGGCTCACTGATGTCTCTGAACCTCTTCTAAAACTTGCTCCATCATTGTTTTGAGGGCAGCGGTGTCCTCATTTATTTTTGCCATCTGTTCTTCTGTAAAAAATGGAGTTCAGTTAATATGCATTCTTGAACAGCACCAAAGGTATTTATTTTATGTGATCACATTCACAACAACTCTGAGGGTAATAGTAACTAACACTGGAGCTTTGAGAAATACTCAACAATTCTATCTTGTCTGGCTAACAGTATGTGGACATCATCGGCGGTGTCCCATACAATGCACCATATTGCTCTGGCAACATCGACAATAATTTCACCTGTAATGTGATTGTTAAATAAGATTAAACATATCAATGAACTATCAATGGGTGATTTCAGACGTTACGGGGTCCGTTGGCCCCGTACCGAAATCACCCCATTCATTCCCCGCTGGGGTCACCCTGTCACGCCATAACAAATGTGCCAGGGGGATCCCGGCAGACAATCTGGGAGGGGGCAGGGCCGCACGGCGCAATGTGTGGCCACATGGCCCCGCCCCCTCCACGCTCCCGCCGCCTGCCTTCCGGGGAAATGGGCGGGCGGCAGGGCCAATGCGGCCACCGTGTTGGGCCGGATTCGCTATGGACCAGGATCCCGCTGGTGATCCCGGGCCGTGGCACCCAGCCAGATGTTACTTTTGTTTGGTCCCTGCTGGGGAGCTCTTTGACCATGCTTCCCGGGACATTCCCCCCGCTAGCCCGGGAAGCATGGTTCAAATTGACCCCATGTGGGTATTGACCGTGGTGAACATCTGGCGGCCGCCAAACAGACGTTCGAGACACATTGACCACAGGTGGGTATTCACAGTGGTTCACTGTGATCTCGTAATGTTTGAAAATATCCAATGTAGTCCCACTAATGGCAAGCATAGAGTGAGTGTTACTAATAAAATTTTTTTTCTTACCAATGCTTATGAGCCTCTCCACCAGTCCAGCAAACCCCTGGAAAAGCCATAATGTTCAGTGTTGATAACAAATCTGAAGTTTTGACGCTGCACATGAACAGCGTCACATAAGCCCGCCTCCCAGTGTTAAATGCCTGTGGCTGTCAGCTGTCAGTCAAAGGGAAAGCCCTATTCCTATTGGTGTGCATCAGTTGCTAGGTAAATGACCATTGCAGCTGAAGTGGGGTAGGGCGGGGTGGGGCCCATACGTCAAGGTAGAGACAGTAGACTAGAGAGAGAGAGATTCAATAGGGAGTTGTGAGCTGTGTGTGGAAAGGGTGACGTCAAATTACAGTTCAACAAGTTCGGTCATTTTATCTGACCGTGCAGCATAAAACTTATTTTTTTAAAAGTAACACGGGCCACTTCAGATTAGAACCGCCAGTACAGAAAATTCTGGATTGCAGCGGGAAACGTAACCTGCTGTGCTACAGACGCTCTGCCTTTGTGGGGCTGAGATAGCTATTATTGAGTCTCTCAACTCCGTCCCTAGAATAAATGCAGCAGGGGTCGGGGACTCACTGGGTTAGAAAGTTCTAAAACAGGCTTGGTAGGGGTGGGTGTGGGAGCTGTGGGCCTTTCTAGCCTGACACAAGACCCAAGGGGCTTATAGTGAGTCCAGTTAATAGTCCTTTGGGGTGCTGAGAGAGGACTTGTCTTTGGATTACAGGGCAGCTAATAAACTAGGTATGACACTGAGTGTAAGTAGCCGGCTATGCTCTCTCAAAGCCTAAAATGGGTCGTTACGATAACATTCAATGCAGATGGGCTTGGGCTACTAACTCCCCTCTTGGAAAGTCTTTGTAGGCTGAGTCAGTGGCCCAAAGGTGGGGGAGGGGATATGTATACAGACAGTTACATACACAAACACCCTGTCCTATGTGCTTACACTTACTGCAGAATGGCTTGCAAGTTGTAAAACAGGCTGTGTAGGATAGGGGGTGGCGAGGAGAATTTTGCATCTGAGTCTGGATTGCAAATCTCTGGCGGCGCAGCGCGCACATCCAGACACGTCAGAAAAAGCACGAATATAAGTATTTCTGGCAATTAAACACCTTACCTTGGTGACTGTAACAAGACATCTTGTTAAAGAGTGTACTGCTTATAAAGTTTTAGAAGAAAAAAAAATGGAACAGCGGGATTTGAATGCAATTACACAGATACAGACAGGTCGCAGTTGTCAAAGGAGGGAGACTTAACCATTCAGCCATCGGTCAGGGCTAAATGAATACTGCCACTGGCCTGGTTGTGTAGGGGTGCAGAGGGAAAGTATTTGAACTAATACATCCCCGGTCTGGATGGTGGGATTTAAAACACAAGCGGTAAACTCCTTCCCTGCATGGCTTCGAAAGTTAGAAGACAGCCTTTGGAGGGGAAGGTTCAACTTGGCTACAGCCAGTGGCACTAGTGGCTACTAGTAGTGCCACTGGCTATCTAAATACCGGGTGGGTGGGTTGATGGTTCAGTTATAGATGGCTTTGCAAGTTGTTAACCTGTGTTGTGCTTTGTTGCGTTGCACAGGAGGGAGATTTTAAGTCGATGGATGGCTAAAAACTGTGTGGCCAGCGCAAGCCAGTGATTAGGATGTGGAGGCGAGTTGAGTGTGTACTGCTGCAGTAGTACCCCGACCCCACCCCCAACCCCAGAAGTTGGCAGAAGGAAACTGTTATGTTACACGGGCCACTGGGCAGCTGGCAGCTGACAACAACACAACTGGGCTATTAGGGCTACTCCTATGGTGAAGCATTTTTAGGATGGTGAGGGGACATTTGGATGATATATGCGGCGGCTAGCCCTAGTTGCTTAACATGTACAAATTCAAAACTCCTGTACACGTTACAGGTACGGTGACACTGCGGGCTGGTGGGCAGGGACTAATGAGGGAGCATTGGATGGGGCGGGCCTG
This sequence comes from Sphenodon punctatus, assembly GCA_003113815.1. Lineage (NCBI taxonomy): Eukaryota > Metazoa > Chordata > Lepidosauria > Sphenodontia > Sphenodontidae > Sphenodon > Sphenodon punctatus. The sequence continues at coordinate 821,707 of QEPC01004256.1, read as the reverse complement.
GTGGTGTGTGTTGGATCCCTATTGTATCTATACACATTCACAGCTGCCCTCACCTGAGCTGCATCTCAGCATCAGGCGGAGGGATTCCATTCCATTACAAACATTTCCATCCCACCCCAGAGCCAGAGGCAGGTGCCTCTCCCTGCTGAACAAGGGAGGGACAAGGGAGTATATGGTGATGGGCGGGCTGGGGGAGGGGCGCAAAAACCCAAAACCAGATGAAAAAAATTAATCGGAACAGAATGAATGTAATAAAAACAAATTATGATTTATTGAATGTATTATAAATTTTAAAAAGCAGTCACAAGTTCAACCACAGCACTACTGGGCTTCATGTCACTGCTTAAACTCCTTCCATGAATGGCTTTGCAAGTTATAAAACAGGTTGGGGAGGGGAGGCCCTCCCCAAACATATGCCCCACCATATTTTTGTAGCCCCTCCACTGTTTTGTGGTTTGTGGTTTGGTTTGTGTAACAACAAAAGATCAATGTGACGTCACATGTAAACACGCCGCACATGGCGTGAAAAACAGCCCACCTCCCTGTGTTAAATGCCTGTGGCTCTCAGCTGTCAATAACAGGCAAGAAAAGTTCTTATTGGTGGGCATCAGTTGCTAGGTAAATTACACGTGCATCCGAGGTGGGGTGGGGTGTGTCTGTGGGTCCGTTAGAGAGAGAAATTCAGAGGGAGGTGGATTACAGTCGCTCTCTGGGCGCGGCCATTTAAAGTTATAAGTTTTAAAAGTTCAGCAGAAGTTCCAAAGATAACAACTTAAAGCCGCGGGGTGATGGATGGCCCCCCTCCCCTCTCCTCACACTCCCCCCTCTCTCAACTTGGCTACAGCCAGTGGCTAGTAGTGGCTAACTAAATACTGGGTGGGTGGGGGGATGGTTCAGTTATGGATGGCTTTTCAAGTTGTAAAACTGTGTTTTGCTTTGCTGTGTTGCACAGGAGGGACATTTTAAGTGGCTGGGTGACTGAAAAGTGTGTGGCCAGCGCAAACCAGTGACTAGGATGTAGGCGAGTTGAGTGTAGTACACCCCACCCCCACCCCCAGAAGGTGCTGGCTGGAGTGTGTTAATAGTAAAAAATACAAATTTTAAATAATAGTAATAAACTTAACTAGACTTGTAACTTGCCACCCAAGTTAACTGCCTGGCTGGCCAATAACTGTGTGGCCAGCGCAAGCCATTTTTTAAGAGGGAGCCGAGTGGAGTTGAGGACTGCTGTAGCACCCTGCCACCACCCGCAAAAGTTGGAGGAAGGAAACTGTTTGGTTCAATAAATCACTACTAAAGCTAGCTAGCCGCCGCCTATCTCTGGCTCCTCCGACTAGCCAAACGTCCCCTCCCCCACTTCAGACAGTCAGCCTAAAAAGGCTGGGCCAGCCCAGGGCAGATGCATTTGTATGTTATCTTAACAATACCACCATTGTTTAGCCTGGTTCTGGAATCCAAAAACTAGTCCTCTCTTTTAGACCCCCAAAGGGAGTAGCTATCTAACTAAGGATTGAGATCTGATAGTGCTCTTCGAAGATGATCAAATGTGTCATTAAAAGCGTTGATCTTGTGATGGTTTTCAAAGCATTGGGACTCGGCTTGGGACTCGGGAGTGAATAAGCATTTCAGTTGGGACTCGGAGTCGGGAGGGAGGTTTTTTTTAAAAAAAAAATATTTTGTTTTGTTTTTTTTATTCTAAGAAGAATTTTCTGTGCTGTGACTCCAAACAGTCTCCGATTGCCCTGCCCCCCCACCCTGTAGTTAGCTTAGCTAGCCACTGTGGCCAGAAAACCTTCTCAGGGGACTCATAAGGGCACTGTGTGTGCTACTGTGCAATGTGTTCATCCTCCAGTCCTTGTGAAGTGAACCTACTCAGATTCAGTTAAGGAAATTTGGAGGAACTGACTCCCCCCCAATCCTGTTTTACAACTTTTTTCAACTCCAACCCCATCCGAAGGGAAGGAGTGTAGTGAAGGGGAAGGGGGAAGGGAAACACTTCGGGTGGGGTGGCTGTGTGTGTGGTGCTTTTTAGACTGAAACAAAAGACAAGGGGATTATAGTTGCAACTTGCCAGAAGGGGATTATAGTTGCTTATAGTGAATCCACAGTTATTAGACGGGCTTCAAGTTCACTTAGGTGACTGGGCCTGGCAAGTTTAGCAGTAGCCCACTAGGACTACTGGGCTGACTACTCGGGGGATGGCTTTTCAAGTTGAAAAGCAAAAAGTCGGCTACTGGGCAGGATGGCTTCTCAAGTAGAGAAACCTGTTAGCCGGCCGGCTATGTGGCTGCGTTCTCAAAGTGAGAGATAACAAACAATGCAGCTGGGAGTGGCTCAGTGGGGCTCATTGAGATTGGGGTGGGATACTACTTGAGTCCACTGACACAACTCCCTGCCTTGTCTACCTAGCCGCACGTTACAGTTAGGTAGCCTAGCCAGCTCACTTGCCACTGAGTTATACTGTACACAGGGGTCCCGACTCCAGACTCCCAAGGACAGGAATAGTGTCCATGACCCGCAACATTCTAGCACAGCAGAGCGAGGTGTGGGGTGCGAACTGGAGTGCGGATGAGTTGGACCCATCACAGCTGCACAACACAATAGCACTCACATACCAACTAATCAGCCCTCCAAGGCCACAGAGCAGGAAACATGCGGGGTGGGGGGGTTGATGGCTGCTGGCATCGACCAGCTGCACAAGGAGGGTGCGGAGCCGCGCGCCCATGCGGGGGTGGGCAGTGCTCGCCCCACGGGCCATGCACCCCAATGGGTGCTTGTGCACACGCGCAACCAAGGGGTTACATACCTGTTCCACAACCCACTCGGGGCCCCCACCACCACCATGGAAAGGGCAAGCGCCTACTGGAGGCAGATCGCGCTCTCAGCTGTGTGGGTCCAGCACTCCAGCATCTAACTGGGATGGGAGAGGAAGGGGATAAGCCAGTAGATAAGGACAGTAGATAAGCCCAGATACATGTTGTTGAGTCAACTCAGTCCTTCTCTAGAATAAATGCAGCAGGGGTCTAGTTCTGAAACTTTTAAAACATGGCTGGTAGGGGTGAAGTGTGGGTGGAGCTGTGGGCCCCTTTCTAGCCTGACTGCTTGACACAAGACCCAAGGGGCTTATAATGAGTCCAGTTAATAGTCCTTTGGGGGGCTGAGAGAGGACTTGTCTTTGGATTACAGGGCAGGGGCAGCTATGTTAATAAACTAGGTATAAGTGTAACTAGCCGGCTATGGTTATGCTCTCTCTCAAAGCCTAAGATGTGTCATTACGATAACATTCAATGCAGATGGGCTTGGGGCCGGGCTACCACTACTACTCTGACCAACCTCCTCCCCACACATGCCCCATTACTGACTGACCCCTCCCAGGCCACCCCATCCCCCAATACTGACTGAAGTGCCCCCCACAATAACCCCCAACACACACCCAGCCAGGGATGTGTGGTCAGTGGGGCAGTTGTAGAGGTGCAAATGGGTGTGGGCAAGACTCTGTCTGCTCTTTCCCGGTAGCTGAGGAAGGCTCGAAGCCAATGGTGAGCATGGAGCAGGGACTCAGAGTCCCCCACTCCCTACAGCTCTGGCAGCGCCTCCCCGGCCCATCGCTTCCCCGAATCCCGACCCCTAGTTCATGTCTATTTCCCCTAGTCCATGTCCCCTAGACCCCCTAGACACCTAGTCCATGTGTATTTCCCCGGCCCATGCGCTTCCCCGACCACCACTAGTCCATGTGCTCCGTCGCCAGTGGCTTTGAGACTTTGACGCTTTGACGCTCCTTCCGCAGTTATACCGGCAGAAGGAAGGCAGATTCAACACACAGAGCAGGGAGGGAGTGGGACGCTGCTACACACAAGGCGAGGGAGGGAGTGCTTTTGTGTGTACGTAGTGTACTGTACTACGTGACCCAACACAACTGGCAGACAACACAGAGGGGCGGAAGACTGGAGAGGTGATTGTGCGCCCTGTACAAGGATGACAGTGGTGATGTCAGTGCTGAGCTTGCAGCTGCCTCTTCCTTGTTATCTTATATCTCCCCTTATATCACTCCCGCCTGGCTTCATCATGACATGTCACGGACCCCGGTGCACACAGTGCACACACTGAGCACACCCAGTTTAAATCTCCCTTCCCGGCTTGCGTTGTTGCTCGTTGCCTAGCAGCAACACAGACTGCTTAAAGTTTCAGCACGGATATGTGAATTTATTTCTATAGGTTAATGTAATAAGAAATCTGCTTTTTGGGCATAGAAAGTATGTCGTGAGCAACACAGGACATCAGTAATTGTATTATTAAAAAACAAGAACAATAATGTAATGATTAAAAAAAAATTAAGATACACAGAAAACAGGGATTTGAACCCACGTAATGACAGGTAAAAGTTTTACAGCAAGCGGTGACCTTAACCACTATGCCAACAGAGTTCTGTTGTTCACTGTTGCTTTTATGTTGGTGTGAGATTTACCAACAACTGGCAAAGGCTTCTGTTACTTACTAGTACAGAGAACTCTAGTGTCTGTAATATATTAACTGGGCTGGGGCAGGCGCCGTTCACACAGCACATGAGCAGTGAGAGCACACTTCATTAATTCAAATTCAAAATGACTCAGTCAGCCTGCCAATACACAGGTCATTTTAAACTCAAACCAGGAGTTTTGTTCAACAATGGTCATTTTAAGCTGTAACCAGAAGTTTTGTTCAAAAAACGTTACTTTTGGGAGATCAATTTACGTTTCCATACAATATCAATTTTCCATATAATAAAAACACCATGCATGTATTTAGAAGAAGCAGGAGCAGTTACTGTGGTACAACAGAGCAGTACACACACACACACAGAGCAGCAGCGCAGCAGCAGCCTAGTCATATTATTAGATAGCTATAGCTAAGGCAACTCCACTCCCTTCACAGAACCACGATAGACGCTCATCCTGCCTGACCTGTCTCTCATATATGAAATTGGCAGAACGCGGTAAAAGACCGCTGATTAACAATCAGCAAATTGGTCAAACACATACATGCCTCAGATGCGGATTCTTGCGGCAGAATGATCGCAGAATCATGGGGTACCACGCGGAATTCTGCGAGGCGCAACGTGGGATGCCGAGGTTGAGGAATGGAATTGCGGAGCGGTAACAGCTGCTGCCGCAACAGCCCTAGCCTGCCGTTTTGTGTCAGGATTTTGTGGCCTGCAAAGTGACCCAGCTTAGCAGTGAGCTGGCTGGAGGAACACACTAATGATGTAATCAGCCAATCAGCAACCAGGGGGTGGTTTTCAGTCTCTCTAGTTTCCAGCCAAACTTTAAAGTACATTTTCATGAAAACTATAACAGCTGCAACAGTGACTCTTGTTGTATTAGCTATTGAATTAGTAATAGATTAAATTATGGGACTGACACTGAAATCTGAGATTTAGGAAAAATCCCTATTGTGACACTCATTGAGAAACATGATAAATTATAAAGATGGAATGAAGGGTAAAGAGATGTAGAAGACTTGATGCTGCAGATTTAAGATGTAAAATGCATGTAGTCACTGGGATGATAAACTAAGTTAGTTTCAGGAATAACACAAGTTTCAAGCTCTTGTACACATCAAAGCAAAGTTTAAGAAACACTGAGTAAAATGGAACTGATAAAAGTCAGGAAAATATTAATAAAGTAGTGAGAAACTAATTTCCCTCAATTTATGTACTTTTTCTACCTCTTTTCAGTTGTGGAACAATAGCAGTCAATCCATGACATAATGTAATACACTTTTTCAACTGGTACAAAAAAAAAGAGAAAATGTCAAATTAGAAGAAGCAGGGAGAAAGTAGAAGTAAAAGCAGAGAAAAATAATCCTAATTTTTTCACAGTTTCTGTCATTTTTTCAAATTGTGCCACTCAAAAAATTGTAGTATGTCTCACAAACATGCTGCAACTAGTTCATTAACAAGGTAAGAAATCTATGCAGGAAACAGCGTGATTTCCCCCTCCCTCCCCCCCCCATCAGCACTGGGTATTCTGTTTTTTTAGATTCTCAGTTTTCTTGGTGATAATTCAGTTGATCTTCATCTCATTCTCATTATGAATTATTACTTATTATTACTTATTATTATTTATTATTTATATAGTGTAAGCAATGTACCTGGCACTATACAATCCACAGTCAGAGACAGGGCCCTACCCCTAAGTGGCTTACAATCTGAGAGACAAGGGAGAGGGATACAAGGGAGAGGTAAACATCAGGAAAGACAAGAGTACATTAATGAGGTTGAGAAGTTGCAGGCTCACATGCTTTGCTTAGTTACAGGGAATTAGGTTCTGAGTGAGGGGGAAAGAAGGCACTATCACTCATGACAAGTTAGGGAAGGCCTGATGGAAGAGGTGAGTTTTCAGGAGGGATTTGAAAGTTGGGAGGGAGGGAGGTAGTGGAGTGAATGTATCCACTGGGGGGGGAGTTCCAGGAATGAGGAGCAGCGGGAAAAGGGGTGAAGATTAAGAGGAGCAAGGGGTTCATGAGCAGGTGAGAGTGGGGGCAGAGGAGGAGTGATGCTCCAAGGCAGGAGCATGCTGGGAAAGAAGAGTGGGGGAGCAAGGCCATGAAGAGCCTTGAAGGTGAAGATCAGGAGCTTGTGCTGAATGCATTCCAGTAGAGGGAGCAAGTGGAGGGTGGAGGGGAGGGGCTGTCCATGGTCAGAGCGACGGGAAAGGTGGATGATTCTGACTGAGGAGCGTTGAATGGAGATGGGTGGGGCGGAGATCAGAGCAAGGGAGGCCAAGAAGGAGGAAGCTTCAGTAGTCAAGGCAAGAGATGACTAGAGCATGGACTAGGGTTTTTGTAGCAGAAACAGCAAGGTAAGGCCAGATTTTAGCAATATTGTACAGAGCAAAGTCACAGGATTTAGCAACAACCTGGATCTGAAGCTTGACGGAGAGGGGGAAGTCAAGGATGAATCCGAGGCTATGGGCCTGAGGGACCATCTGGATGGTCACTGCCTCAATGGAAATTTAGAGGGAAGTAGGAGGAGAGCATTTGAGGGAAAGGTGAGGATTTCAATCTTGGCCATATTAAGCTTGAGTTGGGAATGAGACACCCAGGCATACGGATGTGCAAACAGAACGGGGTTTGGATGTGTAGCAGTTTGGCCCAAAAACTTAGTTCGGGTTCGTGGGTTTGATCTCGTGGAGTTTGGACCCCTCCAAAAGTTCAGAAAATTCAGCCACCTGGAGACTTGGGGCTCTCCAGGGGTGCCCATGGGGGCATGGCAGACCATTGGAGACATAGCAGCAGCAGCAGCAGCAGCAGCAGCAGCAGAGACTGGGAAGGCTTGGGACTTGGCACCCCAAGTTGCCCAGGNACACACACACACACAGAGCAGCAGCGCAGCAGCAGCCTAGTCATATTATTAGATAGCTATAGCTAAGGCAACTCCACTCCCTTCACAGAACCACGATAGACGCTCATCCTGCCTGACCTGTCTCTCATATATGAAATTGGCAGAACGCGGTAAAAGACCGCTGATTAACAATCAGCAAATCGGTCAAACACATACATGCCTCAGATGCGGATTCTTGCGGCAGAATGATCGCAGAATCATGGGGTACCACGCGGAATTCTGCGAGGCGCAACGTGGGATGCCGAGGTTGAGGAATGGAATTGCGGAGCGGCAACAGCTGCTGCCGCAACAGCCCTAGCCTGCCGTTTTGTGTCAGGATTTTGTGGCCTGCAAAGTGACCCAGCTTAGCAGTGAGCTGGCTGGAGGAACACACTAATGATGTAATCAGCCAATCAGCAACCAGGGGGTGGTTTTCAGTCTCTCTAGTTTCCAGCCAAACTTTAAAGTACATTTTCATGAAAACTATAACAGCTGCAACAGTGACTCTTGTTGTATTAGCTATTGAATTAGTAATAGATTAAATTATGGGACTGACACTGAAATCTGAGATTTAGGAAAAATCCCTATTGTGACACTCATTGAGAAACATGATAAATTATAAAGATGGAATGAAGGGTAAAGAGATGTAGAAGACTTGATGCTGCAGATTTAAGATGTAAAATGCATGTAGTCACTGGGATGATAAACTAAGTTAGTTTCAGGAATAACACAAGTTTCAAGCTCTTGTACACATCAAAGCAAAGTTTAAGAAACACTGAGTAAAATGGAACTGATAAAAGTCAGGAAAATATTAATAAAGTAGTGAGAAACTAATTTCCCTCAATTTATGTACTTTTTCTACCTCTTTTCAGTTGTGGAACAATAGCAGTCAATCCATGACATAATGTAATACACTTTTTCAACTGGTAAAAAAAAAAAGAGAAAATGTCAAATTAGAAGAAGCAGGGAGAAAGTAGAAGTAAAAGCAGAGAAAAATAATCCTAATTTTTTCACAGTTTCTGTCATTTTTTCAAATTGTGCCACTCAAAAAATTGTAGTATGTCTCACAAACATGCTGCAACTAGTTCATTAACAAGGTAAGAAATCTATGCAGGAAACAGCGTGATTTCCCCCTCCCTCCCCCCCCCATCAGCACTGGGTATTCTGTTTTTTTAGATTCTCAGTTTTCTTGGTGATAATTCAGTTGATCTTCATCTCATTCTCATTATGAATTATTACTTATTATTACTTATTATTATTTATTATTTATATAGTGTAAGCAATGTACCTGGCACTATACAATCCACAGTCAGAGACAGGGCCCTACCCCTAAGTGGCTTACAATCTGAGAGACAAGGGAGAGGGATACAAGGGAGAGGTAAACATCAGGAAAGACAAGAGTACATTAATGAGGTTGAGAAGTTGCAGGCTCACATGCTTTGCTTAGTTACAGGGAATTAGGTTCTGAGTGAGGGGGAAAGAAGGCACTATCACTCATGACAAGTTAGGGAAGGCCTGATGGAAGAGGTGAGTTTTCAGGAGGGATTTGAAAGTTGGGAGGGAGGGAGGTAGTGGAGTGAATGTATCCACTGGGGGGGGAGTTCCAGGAATGAGGAGCAGCGGGAAAAGGGGTGAAGATTAAGAGGAGCAAGGGGTTCATGAGCAGGTGAGAGTGGGGGCAGAGGAGGAGTGATGCTCCAAGGCAGGAGCATTCTGGGAAAGAAGAGTGGGGGAGCAAGGCCATGAAGAGCCTTGAAGGTGAAGATCAGGAGCTTGTGCTGAATGCATTCCAGTAGAGGGAGCAAGTGGAGGGTGGAGGGGAGGGGCTGTCCATGGTCAGAGCGACGGGAAAGGTGGATGATTCTGACTGAGGAGCGTTGAATGGAGATGGGTGGGGCGGAGATCAGAGCAAGGGAGGCCAAGAAGGAGGAAGCTTCAGTAGTCAAGGCAAGAGATGACTAGAGCATGGACTAGGGTTTTTGTAGCAGAAACAGCAAGGTAAGGCCAGATTTTAGCAATATTGTACAGAGCAAAGTCACAGGATTTAGCAACAACCTGGATCTGAAGCTTGACGGAGAGGGGGAAGTCAAGGATGAATCCGAGGCTATGGGCCTGAGGGACCATCTGGATGGTCACTGCCTCAATGGAAATTTAGAGGGAAGTAGGAGGAGAGCATTTGAGGGAAAGGTGAGGATTTCAATCTTGGCCATATTAAGCTTGAGTTGGGAATGAGACACCCAGGCATACGGATGTGCAAACAGAACGGGGTTTGGATGTGTAGCAGTTTGGCCCAAAAACTTAGTTCGGGTTCGTGGGTTTGATCTCGTGGAGTTTGGACCCCTCCAAAAGTTCAGAAAATTCAGCCACCTGGAGACTTGGGGCTCTCCAGGGGTGCCCATGGGGGCATGGCAGACCATTGGAGACATAGCAGCAGCAGCAGCAGCAGCAGCAGCAGCAGAGACTGGGAAGGCTTGGGACTTGGCACCCCAAGTTGCCCAGGCAGGCATGCTTAGCACTTGGCCCCTGGCAGTGCCTGTGGGGACATGGTTGTCTGTCTGAAATCCAGTGGCAGCAGCAGAGGCCAGGAAGACTTGAGGCTTGCTGGCTGGCCTGGCACCCCTACTTGGCCAGGCTTTGCAGACTGCCAGGCATCGGCGGAGCAGCAACAGAGACCCAGCCAGGGCTTGGTGGCTGGCACCCCTACTCAGCTGGGTGTTGCAGGCTGCTAGGCATCAGAAGAGCAGTGGCAGAGGTCCGGGCAGTAGGGATGGGCGAACGTGGTTCGGAAGTTCAGAGTTCGGCCCGAACCCGGCCTGTTTGGACAAACGAACCTGAACCCGAACCCGAACATACCCAACAAACCGAACACCAAACGGAAAAATGGCCGAACAGTTTGGTCAGTTAGGATAGCGTTCGGGTGAGTTCGGGTGGCAAAAAAAGGTTCACTGGAAGGTCAAACATGACAGGGAGGTGTAGTCAGTCACTGAGGAGCAGACATCCAGGCACCAGGGGTGGAGAGGCTTGCAAGAAACGAACCTAATTATCTGTCTCCCCCCTTCCATATCCATATATCCATATATATGGGATGGGGGGAATCACAAACAGAAGAGGAGTCTGTAGTGAAATACATACATATTCAATGAGTCTGTATGTATGAGTCATATAGATAGATAGATAGATAGATAGAGGAGTTAGCTTAGTGATAGAGATAGCGTTAGTGATTTAGTTTTAGTTCATAGCATTTAGAATAGTTAATAGCAGTTAAATGTAGTGTAGATAGATAGATATAATATTAGATTAAATAAATAAATTAAAAAAACCCATATAAAACATAAAAAACAAATAAAAAACAAAATAAAAGCATATAAACCCCAATAAAAAACCAAAAAACCATATAAAAAAACCACACCCATAACAACATTTCCTGAACGGCCAAATGGAACAGCCGAACAGCCTAACCGAATGGCCTGTTTGGACGACCGAACCGAACAGCCGAACCCGAACACGGCGAACTAACCAAACTGCTGAACCAAACGGACGAACCGAACGGACGAAACGAACACAGCCGAACCGAACCGCCAAACCCGAACTGCAATCTGTTCGCCCATCCCTACCAGCCAGGCCTCGGTGGCTGGCACCCTTAGTTGGCTGGTACAGGCTGCCTGGAATTTTGGCGAGCACTCTGCGTGGCCATGAGTGGGTGCTCTGTGGTATGGCACCTGCCACCAATGCGTTATGCAGTATGGCCAATATGGCACTCCTACTTGGCTGGACATTGCAGGCTGGCATCGTACTCAACCAGTTTCAAAAGTTACTGAAAATTGGGCAAGCCTTGCCCGGTGGTGAATCTTGTGGACACCCAGCCCCAGTCCACCGGCACACTCATCCGAGTTATGCCCATCTATAAGAGTAAGAAGCAAATGGCTGATGTGCAGTACCAGCAGCAGCAAACGACATTGAATTGCTAGGGCACATAACCCATGGCACAGCAGAGGTGGCATCAACAGAGGCAGGAACAGTGGACATTTGATTGTCGGGGCACAGTACCTGTGGCACAGCAGTGGCAGCCTCAGCAGCAGGAGAAATTAGGTTGCCGGACAACAGTACCCATGGCACAGTAGCGGCAGCAGCAGTGGACATTGGATTGCCAGGGCACAGTAACTGCGGCTGGCACTCATGCTTGGCCGGGCATTGCAGGTTGTCAGGCATCGGTGGAGCAGCGGCAGAGGCCTGGCCAGGGCTTGGTGGCTGTCACCCACACTCAGCCGGACGTTACAGGCTGCCAGGCATTGGCAGAGCAGCAGCAGAGGCCCGGACAGGGCTTGTTGGCTGGAACCCATACTCAGCTGGGGGTTGCAGGATGCCAGGCATTGGCGGAACAGCTGAAGAGGCCTGGCCAGGGCTTGGTGACTGGCACCCCTGCTTAGCTGGGCATTGCAGGCTGCCAGGCATCAGTTGCAGCCTGACTCAGCGTGGTGTGTGAGGGCAGCTTAAACTGGGGGGCCAGGAAGTGAATCAGGTGCCTAAACCCCATGCCCCTGACCACCGAGAAGGGCTGCCCATCGAGCACAATCATTTCCCCCAACATGCACATGGTTTTCAGTTGAAAGCCACACCGCCGTCCACATCCTGCAGCTGCCGATGGACTTCGCAGCTGCTCCCACCCCAGCTCCTCCATGGTGCACTGATGCTTCTGGGCCCTAACTGGCTGCTGCTGCTGCTGTTCCCCCCTTAGCAGAAATACCACTCCTGCTGTTTGAGGAGGATGCTTACCTGTTGATGGAGGTGGATGACTGACCACTGAAGTCAGGAAATTACTGACGTCCACTGCCCCTGCCTGCTCGCTTAGCAGCACAGCACTGTGGAATGCTTTGAGGTGCCTTGCCATGATTGTTGTGCCAAGGTTGATGAGCACCTGCCCATGCTTCACAACATTCTGGCACAAATTACACTGCACCTCCCTTGGAACATCCACCCACACCAATTTAAAATTCACCCATACGGAGGATTTTTGGCCCTCTCCTGCCTTCTGGCCCTCACCTGGTCATGCACCACTAACAGCGCTGACGGGAGGGGCAGAACATGGTGGTGACACAGCTCTCGGAGGGACAACCATTGCCTCAGCAACAGACATCTCTTCCACAGGACTAGTGTCTGCCTTGTCTGACTATGTCCCGCTAAGGGAAGTACTGGGACCCTGAGACTGATTGACTCCCCATGCTGCTGCTGTTCTCCCTGTGCCCCCTATAGCGTCTGCTACTGCTGCTGCTGCTCCTCCTCCTCCTCTCCCTGCTGCCATTGCCTGTGGATTGGACCCTGTTCTAGCAGCTGGGGTGGGATCCACCATCCCTGGACTGCTGGGGATCACATGAATAATGGGGGTCGGGCAGTAACCCAAGCAGTTATGTCATTTTTGCAAATTGCATTTCAAGATAGAAAGAAATTTTTGAACTTTCAATGTGTAAAGGAAACATTTTTGAATTCTCCTAGTGAACTGTATTATTTTATTTATGTCAGGTTGTGTACTAATGTATGAGAATTTTCTTGTATTTTAAGCTTTTCCTAAAACAATGGCCTTTTGCCATGGTAATAAACAAACAAACAAACAAACAAACAAACAAAAACCAAACAAACAAACAAACAAAAACAAACAAACAAACAAACAAACATACATGAATAATGGGGGACATTGGTGGTCCATGGTGAATATCAGACCCTGAAGTACCTGCACCTGCTTTTGCAGCCACAGCAGAGACATCCACAGCCTCCCGGACTGCAGGCCTTCCAGTGCCCTGTGTGGAAGTGGAGGACGCTGACAGGAGGTGATGCCGAACCACACCCCTAGTGCCACTGCTGGGAGCCTCTGAAGCCTGTGCAGTTTACGGCGTGGTGATTGGCTCGGGCTGCTGCTGATGCCTGCCACTCCACTGGCATGGCCTCTGCCACCTCTGCCACATGCCCCATTGCCCGCCTTACAGGCAGCAGATTGGTCTCTCCTGCTTCCCTTCTCCATTTCTCCCACCCAAATAACGCAGAGGAAGATTTTATATTTATTTATTTATTTATTTATTCAAATTTGGAATCTAATATTATATATCTCTACACTAACGCTAACTGCTATTAAGTATTCTAAAACCTATGAAACTGAATGGAATATTATCTAATATCTACAAAGGCCTAGTTCTACAAACACACTATAAAATATTAAAACTGAATCACTATGCACACACACACACACACACACACACACAGTGATGTGGGGGGAAACACAGACAGCTCACAACAAACAACACAGGGAGGGGTAGAAAACTGAAATGAAATCTAACACTGCTTTTAAACGAGGGGCACTGAAGTGTCTCCTGAAAGCTGCATTAAAGCAAAGCCGCCGGAAGTGATGTTCTCCCCGTTGGCAGAGGTGGCGGCGGTGGCTGGCGACACAGGGCTTTGGAGCGGCGCGTTCTGAAAGCCTGAAAATTGAAGTCTTAAGAACACGCCACTCCAAAGCCCCATGTCGCCAGTTTAGGAGGCGCTTCAGCACCCCTCGTTTAAAAGCAGTGTAAATCAATCTAATTCTACTCTAAATAAATTGAAAAACAGGGGAAGGGCATTATTCAGGGATGGAATATATACAGGGAGGAGGGAAGGATTCAATGGAGGGTATGGAGAAAAAACACAAGGAGGGGCAAAAAATAAAAATAACACCTAAAGCTATCTAATCTAATCTAATCTAAATAAATGAAACTATGGAGGTAAATGTGTGGAAATGGGTGAAATAGGAGGAGGATGGCAATGGATTGGGAGGAACACAAACTGTTGGGAGAGGGAGAGTTCTGAAAACGCCTGCTGATAGGATCAGTGGCTAGCTCAGAATGAATTGGAAGGGGGGGAGCGGCAATTACTTTTGTTACTTGTGGTGCCCACCTTATCACAAGCTCCATTGGCTCAATGGAGCCTAGCCCATGGCCAATCGCAGACCGTGAAGCCAGTGTTCTGAGGAAAATAGGGATTGTGATTGGGCAGGCTGACTGCTAGTCCAAACCTCTCTCCACTCCTGGGGACAGGAAGTCTGCTCCTCAGCTGCCCCCCCCCCTGGGCCTTCCAGTCAGTTTTTTTCCCACCCGAACACGGCTGAACTGTTCTGGGGTTTCTGCATTTGGTTCGGGCATCTGGTTTGGGCATCCAAACTGGCTATGTTTGGACCGAACTCCGAATGTCCGAACCATGTTCTCACATCCTTATCCAGGCAGAGATGTCAGAAAGACAGTCAGACTCAGCAATATGAGTCTGGATGGATGGGGAGAGTGTGGGAGTGGAGAGATAGAGTTGCATGACATCAGCATACAGGTGATACTGGAAGCCATGGGTTTCTGTGAGTTAACCCAGAGAGTGTAAAGGGAGAAGAAAAGGGGTCCCAAGGCAGATTCTTGAGGAACTCATACAGAGAGGGGAAGTGATGTAGAGGAGGTACCAGCAACAGAAACATTGAAGGAGCAGTTCAAGATATATGAAGATAACCAGCTGAGAACAGTTTACTGGAAACCATGGGAACATAGTGAATCCAGGAGGAGGCCATGATTGACAGTGTCAAAGGTGGCAGAAAGTTCAATGAGGACAAGAACAGAGTAGAAGCCCTTACACCTAGCTATGAGAAGGTCATTGGCTATTTTGGCAAGGGCAGTCTCAGTTGAATGGAGAGGGCGGAAGCCCGATTGGAGGGGGTCAAGGGAGGAATTTGGAGAGAGGAAGCCCAGACAACACGTAGACAGCTTGCTCCAGGTGCTTAGAAGTGAAGGGAGTGAAATGGGTTGATAGCTGGAAGGGTCTGAGGGGTCAAGAATAGCCTTCTGAAGAATAGGGGAGAAGTTAGTGTGTTTGAAGGCCAATGGAAAAGAGTAAGTAGAGAGGGAGAGGATGATGTGTAGCAGAGAAGGTACAGCAGTGGGGGCAATCGACGTTAGAAGGCAAGAGGGAATGGGGTCAAAGGGGCAAGTGGCAGGGTTGGATGAAAAGAGGAGGGAGGTGACCTCATCAAGAGAAGCTGAGGTGAAGGAGAAGAGAAGAGAGGCAGGAGGGGGAACATCAGGGAATGAGGTGGAGGAGGGAGAGGGTTGAGAAGTGATTGCAAGGCGGAATTTATCAATATTCTTGTTGAAGATGTGAAGAAAATCCTGTGCGGGGAGTGAGAACGGGGGGCGGGTGGGGTGATGGAGGACAGGGAGGCTTCAGGAGGGAAGCAAATGTGGCAAAGAGATGGCGTGGGTTGCGGGGGTGATATTCAGTTAACGTGGAGTAATAGCAGACTTTGGCAAAGGAAAGGGCATTGCTAAATGCAGAGAGAGCAAACTTGAAGTGGAGAAAGTCAACAAATTCACAAGACTTCCACCAGAGGCACTTAGCAGCTCAAGAGCAGGATCTGAAATAGCAGATGGTAAGGGTGAGCCAGGGATGTAGGTTTATGTGACAGATAGGATGGCAGGAGAGGGGAGCACAGAAGTCAAGGGTGAAAGAAAGGAATGAGTTGAAGATGTAGACAACAGAGTCTAGGCAGGTGGTAGAGGCGACGAATGAGAGATGGGGAGAGGAAGGAAGCAAAGTCAAGAGGGTCAATGGATTGAAGGTCATGGAAAGAGCAAGAATTTAAGGAGGCAGGTGGGGGTGAGTGGGAAAGATGGAACGAAGCAAAGTGATGGTCAGAGACAGGAAGGGCGTCAAAGGAGGGTTCCGAGAGAGAGCACTTTTTATATGAGATTAAGAATGAGACAAGAATTGTGATTCTTGTCAAGAAACGCGAGAAACCAAGAATCACATTTCAGCCCTGAAAAGGCATTATATAAAAATAATTATGAAAATGGAACAGAGAGGAAAGAAATATAGAGGACTTGACACTGCAGATTTAAGATTTAAAAAACATTTGGTCACTGGGATGATATAAACTATGTTATACTGCTTTTAGACAAGGGCACTGAAAGCGCCCCCAGAGCTGCACGTTAACAGAGAAGCCGTGCTGCGCTGCTGGAAG
Source organism: Sphenodon punctatus (assembly GCA_003113815.1). Classification (NCBI taxonomy): domain Eukaryota; kingdom Metazoa; phylum Chordata; class Lepidosauria; order Sphenodontia; family Sphenodontidae; genus Sphenodon; species Sphenodon punctatus. The sequence continues at coordinate 805,328 of QEPC01004256.1, read as the reverse complement.
TGATGTGCTCCGCGTTGCCGGCAACGGCGGCGGCTGGAAATGCGGCGCTTTGCGGAGGCGTGTTCTAGAGACCTGAAAACTGAGGTCTCCAGAACGCGCCTCTGAAAAGCGCCATGTCTCCAGCTGCTGCCGTTGCCGGCAATGGGGAGCATGTCACTTCAGGCAGAGCGGCGTGGTTTGTCTCTTAATGCGCGGCGCTGGAGGCGCTTTTCAGCGCCCGCGTCTAAAAGCGGTCTTAGTTTTAGGAATAACACAAGTTTCAAATTCTCCTGCACATCAAAGCAAATAAGGCTGATCCTGGGTTAGAAGGACTGTATCCTCAAAATTTGAGAGATGTGCAAGCCTGGATAACCAGAGATAGATGGAGACTCTGAATATACACATGGGGAGGAAGGATGATCCATAGGTTAGAGTACTGGGCTTGGTACTCGAGAGAGATGGGTTAGGTTCCCAGACTTTCTGTGATTTTTTGGGGAAATTACTTATCCTTTCTTTGTATTGAAAATGTCTTGTAAAAAATAGAGGAAGCTTTTATATTCAATACAGGTTTTCAGGGGAGAGTGGAAGACAGTTGGTCTTTTTTCCCCCCCTCTCCTTAATTTCCCTCTTTAAAAAAATTGAAATTTTTGATATGGACTGTCTGATTTATTTATTTATTTATTTCTTAGTGGCAATAGATGGATTTGCCCAGAGGTTTAGAACTTGATTAGGTTAGAAATTCACCCTTCAGAACTCAGTATTTTTCCTTTATATTTTCGGACACTTTCCCAGAGGCCTTTCAATTTCTATTCCAGGCGTTCTCTATTTCAGCACTGCACAAAAACCAAAATTTCCAAAACTGTCACATCACGTCCTATTTAGGTTGTGATCCTGACATTCAATATATTTATCATGTCCTTGTTGCTGCCTGTGGTTGCAGAATTATAGATAAGTCTCAGAATGGGATCACACAGCCAAAGGTTTGAGAAACATTGAGTAAAATTGAACTGATAAAAGTCTGGAAAATATTCAGAAAGTGGTGAGAAACTACTTCCCCCCAGTTTATGTACTTTTTCTACCTCTATTCAGTTGGAGAACAATAGTAGTCAATCCATGACATAATGTAATACACTTTTTCAATTGTCAAAAACAGTGGAGCGAGTGTCAGAAAAAGTTGTTCGTTAACAGAAAAGAGCATGTGTCAAATTATGGGAAAGTAGCAGCAGGGAGAAAATAATTCTCTCTCTCTCTCTCTCTCTCTATCTATCTATCTCTATCTCTATCTCTATCTCTATCTCTATCTCTATCTCTATCTCTCTTTCTCTTAAAACAAACAAACAAACAAAAAAATCATTTCTGACATTTTTCCAAATTGTGCCACTTGAAAAACTGTAGCATGTCTCACAAACTCGCTGCAGCTCGTTCATTGTCTCCTGCTACAGTTAATACATTTCACACAAGGAAAGGAAGTATATGTTATATTGTTGCAGAGGGAAGAACCACAGGACACTGAAACGTAGAACAAGCTTCATGGACTCAATAGGAATTGCGGGATGAGGTGCTTAAGCAGATGTGCTCAGGATAGGGGACAGAAGGGGAGGGCCCTAATCATGAATCTATGTCATGGATCCAACTCCAATTTGTAGACCTTGCCTTCATCTATGGTTCTTTCAACTGAGCTCAGTCTTTCAGATATTTTGGGCAGTGACTGGATCCATGGGCCAAATCTAGGAATTGGAAAGGGGCCAAATAAAAATAGCCACAGGTTGAATTTGGCGCATGGGTTGCAGATTCACCTTTCTTTCTTTTTCTCTCCCTTTTTATATCCCAAACTTTCCTGTAGAGCCTACAAGCATTAAGAAATATGAAAATATAAAATGAACCATATACAATTCCAATTAAAATCACTCCTGCCTCCACAATCCAAATCCTATTCCCACCCTCCAAAAGCCCAGCCAAATAAATAATTCTTTCATTGCCTTTTGAAGATGCACAGGATTGAGCTATGGAGAACCTCCAGGAGAAGGGAATATAATTTTTTTATTATTAAAATTTATATGCCGCCCCCTCCTGCTACAAGCATCTCGGGGCGGCTAACAACATTTTAAAACACATAACTAATCCTGAAAGGATATTCTAGCTGGGGTTCAAGGTAGGGCTGGAACTCAGCCTTGCTATTTTTGCAAATAGCAAGGTGCATCTGGACCGTATCGGTTTCCTTGACCCTTTTCAATCTGGGTTCCGCACCAGCTATGGCACTGATACAGCGATGGTGGCTTTGGTGGATGATCTGGACGAGATGGATGCAGGATGTTCTACATTCTTGATCCTGTTAGATCTCTTGGCCGCTTTTGACACCGTGTACCATGGGTTGCTGCTGAGACGACTGCGAGACCTGGGGGGTCTGGACGGGACTATCCTTGGGTGGTTCTGCTCATTCCTCTCGGAGAGAAGCCAGCGGGGAGTGCTGGGAGCTGAAATATCATGCCTCTGGGCTCTGACCTGTGGCGTTCCGCAGGGTTTGATCCTGTCTCCACTTCTGTTTAATGTGTATATGCAGCCCCTGGGGGAGATCGTGAGAGGATTCGGGGTGTGATGTCACAAATATGCTGATGATTCTCAGCTGTACCTCTCATTTTCCACCAACCCAGGCCCTGCTGTCTCGTTGCTTTCCCAATGTTTGGAGGCTGTGGTGGATTGGATGCGGCAGAGCAGACTGCAGCTCAATCCTGATAAGATGGAGGTGATGGTGGTGTGTAGGGTGATGGAGGTGCTGACCCCTCTGGTGGGGGGGGTCTGCCCTCCCATAGCCCAGCAGGTTCGGAGTCTGGGGGTGGTTTTGGATCTGGGCCTCCGTCTGGATCGGCAGGTGGAGGCAGTGGCTAAAGTCGCCTTTTGTCAGCTGTATCTGGTACGGAGGCTGCGCCCATACATTTCCGGGCCCAACCTGGCCACCCTTATTCACCCTTATTCATCACCTCGAGGCTAGACTACTGAAACACGCTCTACGTGGGGGTTCCCCTGGTTCTGGTTTGGAGGCTGCAGCTAGTGTAGAATGCGGAGGCCCGTCTCCTCACAGGGACGAGGCGGTGGGAGCATATAACACCTGTGCTCCGCACTCTGCACTGGTTGCCTAAAGCGTACCGAGCCAGATTCAAGGTGTTGGTGTTGTTGATCTATAAAGCCCTATATGGTCTGGGTCCCTCATAGGGATGGGCGAACGCAGTTCGGTAGTTCGGTGTTTGGCCCGAACTCGGCCTGTTCGGACAACCGAACACGAACACGAACGCACCGAACGGACCAAACACCGAACACCGAACACCGAAATGGCGAACACACCGAACCGAACCGAACACCGAACTACGAAATGGCCAAACACACCGAATGGAACCGAACACCGAACTACGAAATGGCCGAAGAGTTCGTTTAATTCAAATCGCGTTCCGTTGTGTTCGGGTGGCTAAAACATGGTCTTCTGTCAGGTCACTGGATGGCCAAATGTAGCAGGGAGGGGGAAGTCATTTGACTCAGCTAGGAGCAGACTTCCAGGCTCCAGGGGTGGAGGGCTTGGAGTAGCAGCCAGCCTGATGAATCACCATCTCTTTTCGCCTCAGACCACTGGCTTGGCAGTCTATGATTGGCCACGGGCTAGGCTGCAC
>QEPC01004256.1:790006-801061 GCA_003113815.1 Sphenodon punctatus | reverse complement strand
GGGCCGAACAGCCGAACGCGAACGCGCGAACCACCCGAACACCGAACGACCGAACACGAACGCACAACCCGATGGCGAACGAACCGAACGGCCGAACACGAACGTACGACCTGCCCGAACAACCGAACACGAACGGCCGACACACGAACGGCCGAACCGAACGGGCGAACACGAACGCGAGGTACGACCGAACGACCGAACACGAACACACGAACCGAACGTGGCCGAACCGAACGGCCGAACGCGAACGCACGAACCGATCGCGGCCGAACCGAACGGCCGAACACGAACCGCGATCTGTTCGCCCATGCCTAGTCCCTCATACCTTGGGAACCGCCTTGCCTTCCGCGCCTCAGAGCGATCCCTGCGGTCTGCTGGGGGCACCTTCCTGGAGGTCCCCCATGTTAAACGGAGGGCCACAATGGAGAGGGCATTCTCGGTGGCTGGGCCACGACTCTGGAACTCCCTCCCGGAGGAAGCTCACCTGCCCCAAGGGTTGATGGCTTTTCGCCGAACGTGTAAGACCTGGCTTTTTGCCCAGACCTTCGGCGGGGAGGGTGGGAGAGGAGGGTAGGGAGGGGGGAATTTGGGGATGGAGGTGGGGGAGGGGTTTTAATTATTCATTGTGATGATGTTTTTATTGTTGTTTTCGTTTATTGTGAGCTGTCCCAGGATGCCATAGGCATGAGGGGGCGGTCAATAAATATAAATATAAATATAAATATAAATATAAATATAAATATAAATAAATCTTGGTGAGAACCAGGTTCTCATTGAGATTTGTGAAAACAAAAATGAGTCAAAAATCATTAGATTTTCAAATCATTCTCGTGTGAAGCTTGGGTGGCTAAAAACCAGATCTGCACATGTACAAAATGGCTGCCATGGTCATTCTGCACATGTGTGGTTCCCAGAGGCTATTTCACGCATGCACAGTGCATTTGCAGGGTTTTGAGAATCTCATGAAACTCTTGAGAACCCTTTAAAAATGCTCTGCACATGTGCAAAATGGTGAATGGTGAGCCGCACATGCACAGAATCGCCATCGTAGTGCATCTAAGATTTTTAAGAATTTCATGAGATTCTCAAAAATGTCATCAAGATTCTGTGAGATCTCACCAGGGACTGTGAGAATCTTGTGTGTTCTCGCTAGGGGTGGGTGAGCAGAACTGAGTTCGGAAATTCGGTTCACTTCGGTTCGGAAGTTCGGTTCGGTTCGGAAGTTCGGTTCGATCAACCGAACTATTCAAATTTGGTCCGAACTCTGAAATTCTGAACAAATTTCGGAAATTCAAACCTCATTGAAGTAAATGGAATATTATCTTTTAGGGATAGGCGAGCTGAGCCGAGTTTGTAAATTTGGTTTGGTTTGAAAATCGAGTTCGGTTTGGAAGTTCGGTTCGGTCGACCGAACTGGTCGAGTCCGGTCCGAACTCCGAACTCCCGAACCGCGTTCGCCCATCCCTAGTTCTCGCAATGACATGTGTGATTCTTGTTTCAGTCCTACTTCAAGGTTGGCTTTCTTTTACATTTTTCTGTGCATGAAGAGGAACAGGAGTGTAGTGCAGGAAGGACTCAATGATAAAAGATACAAGGAATCCTCTGTCTCAACTGTTGTTTTTCCAATCTAGTTGATGTTGAAGCCAGGTAAGGCAAACAATCTCAACTTATATTAATTGCAGGGTTTTATATTGGAACAAGTACCTAAGATACATACTCATGACAACACGTTAAGGACTTTGGAATCAGCCTTTGAAATAGGAAGTGCCAACTTAGAGGAAATACACCTCTTTATAGATAGCTGATAAAACAGTCAGATGAGTGGTAGATGCACTGTTCTTAGAATTGATCAAGACAGTGAGCAAATATACCATTGCATTGTGAATGCACTGCAGGTAATGGAATAGCACTGCTGGGAGTCCAACTAAAAGGCAGCTATGATAATCAAGCTTTGTGGTCTTCCGGGCATGTACTGACATTACGAAGTTGTTCTGCCATAAATCAGTGTATTGTGCCTGAACAGGTTTTTCAACTGAAAAAGACACTTTTGTACCACATCCACCACATGGAAGTTTCAAAGAGAAGGTGGAACTCAAAATATTTTCCTCTTATTAAAAACATTCATAAAATGTTTGTTGAAATTACCAAGATTTGAAGAGTTCTGACCACATTGCTTCTGTTGGATCCAAAATAGTCAGGTCAAAGTCTCTGGTACTTTATTGACTTGCACTTATCTATGGACACTATCAAATAGCATATTTTCAAGCAAGAAGTAAGTCTGATTTTAGCCCTTGTCAGAGCAACCCAGGGTAGCTTTGTTTGTACTGTGGGTAGTAGTGGAGTTGTGGTGGCTAGAAGTGTGCACCAGGGGCCTATATTGTTTTTGTTTTAAAAAAATTGTTTTCAATATTTAAATTTGTCATTTTTGTTTTCATAAATCTCAAATTTTCATTTTCATTTTCGTTTTTGCTGTTGTTTTCATTTTCCATTTGTTTCAATGGAAAACACATTTTTGGCTGTAACCTTTTTGTTTTTCATTATATTTGGCTGACTCTTGGAGGAATTGTACCTCCAATTAAAGACATTAAGTGTACCAAATTAAAAAAAAGATTAATTAAAGGAATCCAATTTTATAACCAGATGAATTATATTATTTTGCAAAAAACTTCATATATCTTCTTAGCTGTAACTTCTTTGCCTCACCTTTAATGTAGAAGATACTTGGCAAGTTTACATCCCTTCCCATATTTACCATCTTTGCCAGCTTTTGGAATGATTGGATAAAGGATCATGGTGGTATAAGCTTTTCACTTATAAACGTATGTCTGACTGTAACATCTTTGTAGTCCAACCAGTGTAAATGAACTTATTTCTACATTATTTCTACATTATTATTATTTATTTATTTACATTTAATGGCCACCCCCTCATGCCCACGGCATCCCGGGGAGGCTCACAACAAATAAAACAATAGTAAAACTCATGAAACATCATCAAATAAAAATTAGGGATGGGTGAACGCGGTTCGGAAGTTCGGAGTTCGGACCGAACTCGAATAGTTCGGTCAACCGAACCGAACGGTCGAACCGAACTCGAATTCGAACGTTCGGTTCGGATGCGTTCGGTGAGTTCGGAATTGAATTTCCATTGGTTTCAATGGAAAACACATTATCGGCTGTAACTTTTTTGTTTTTTAAGCTATGTGGCTGAAATTTGGGGTGCCTCTACCTTCAATAGAACTCATTATGTGCACCAAATATCAAAACAATTGGATAAAGGAATCCGATTTTAGAAGCAGTTGCATTATTGTATTTTGCAATATTCTACATATACATTCTTAGCTGTAACTTCTTTGCCTCACATCTAATGTAGGTGAAACATGTTAAGTTTATACCCCTTCCCATAGTAACTATCTTTGCCAAATTTCAGAAGGATTGGACAAAAGGTCTTGGTGGTATAAGCAATTAACAAATAAATGTATGTCTGATTATAACATCTTTGTAGTCCAACCAGTGTACATGAAATTTGGCAGGACTATATATTTCACTTTCATGATCATCTCTGCCAAATATCAGAGAGATATTATAAAGGGTCTCAATTTTATATGCCTGTACAACAAATGTAGAGAAGGGGCCTATGCCTGGGATTCTCTTATGTCACTGTGGTATAAGATCGGTTTGTGATGCAAATTGGCCAACAGAAGTGGTTCCCTTTATCAAAATCTCCTGTACATTTGCTGAAATAGCAGGAACGGTATTTGATACATTCCTGTCAAATATCCTGTAAACAGAATGGAATATCAAAATGTAACAGCTGGAAATGTATTTTCAGGTTAATGTCTTATACCCTTGGGACCCTTTATCCACTCTTTCCTAAAATTGGCAGAAATATTAAGCATATAGAGGGATGTAATATGCACAAGTTTCATGAACATTGGATGCAAGATAAAGAAGTTGTAGTCATGAATGTGTATGGAGCTTTTCTTAAAATCACAATATTCAATTGCTTCTGAAATCAGTTTCCTTTATCTAATCGTTCCGAATGTTGGTCTACTTGGTGCGCTCCATTGGGGGGTACAATCTCCCTAAATATCATCAAAAAGTAATAAGAAACAAAAATGTTATGGCCAGAAATATGTTTTTTAGTTTTTTCCTTTTATTTCAAAAACTAAATGTCATTTTCAGTTCCTGATTGCACCAAACTAAAGAACAAACCTATCCCGAACAAACCGAATTCCGAATCTGAACTCAACATTCGATCCGAACCACCGAACGGCCGAACATTCGAACCGACGAACCAAACCGAACGGGCGAACCGAACGGACGAAACGAACGCAGCCGAACCGAATGGCCGAACTCGAACCACGATCTGTTCGCCCATCCCTAATAAAAATAGTTAAAAGAACAATCCCCCCAATATTTACTATAGACCCCTCCCCCCCAAATTCCCCCCATCCTATCCTACACTACCCTCCCACCCTCCCCTCTGAAGGCCTGGGTGAACAGCCAGGTTTTACAGGCTCGATAAAAAGCCATCAGACCCGGGGCCAGGTGTGCATCCTCCGGGAGGGAGTTCCAGAGTCACGGCCCGACCACTGAGAACACCCTCTCCATTGTGGCCCACTGTTTCATGCCAGCCTCACCTCCAGAACCGTGGTTAATCTGATTCCTGCCGGAGGTTCACTGGGGTGAACATCTGGCATGAACCCCTTTAGACATTATGGGCCCTCCTCCACCACAGGGGATTGACTGTGGTAAAAGGGAGGCCTGTAATGTCTAAAATCACCCACAGACACACACAGACACAGGGACACACACACACACAAAAAAGACATGGACAAACACATGGGGGGCACACACACAGGGACATGGATACACACATGGGGATACACACCAGGAGGGACAAGGACACACACAGACACACACTCACAGGGACACACACACAAACACACACACACACACACACACACAGGAGACACACACAGACACAAAGAAAAAAAGAAGGGGAAAGGGGAACCTACCGATACTATTGAATATTTATTAATAAACCAATAAAATATTGGTATACTAAATGTAAAAATAAAATTTAAAAATGCCATCTATCAAACAATACAAAACACCATACAAATGGTTAAAAAGACCAAAGAGTCAGCTGGCACACAACAATCATATATGGGTGTCTTTAAACATAACGTCAACGGGTGTCTGAATGTATGTTTTGACCTTGATATGAACATCGGTTTGGCCCTGTGTTCACCATGTGGTGCTGCTTAGACACACATAGGACTGAAATGCCGTACCGCTGCGGAAGCATTTACCGACAGAGAGTGCTCTTCTTCACCAAGCAGCACGGTTAGGAAGAGAGCCTTGCACTCGCGGCTTTCTGCAGTTGCTGCCGCGGTATTTTCTCCACTGTAGATTTCAAGTGGAAGCAGCAGGTTTGACACAGTTTCCCCTTTCCCTTAAGCTTGGCAGCTTTGTGATTCTCACAGCATTGCAGCCAGGGGCGTGGCAACCGTGGTGCGGGGGAAGTTGCTGCCTTGTAAACAAAGTTCTTCTTCGAGGGGCTCCTTCCATTCTCACTTGCATGCCATTCTCTTTAAGGCATATACCAAGCTCACTAGCTTAAAAAAAAAAAGACGTTCACACGCCCCCACCCTATATAAGGTACCTAAACCCAAAACAGTTCCTTTCAACTCTAAGCAATTAGGAAGGAATTCCATGCGGGGTTGGAAGGGTGGGTGCCGGGGGAGGGTTGGTTATTCAGCACTGTCTCTGTTAGAGGGATGCACCCACATAGAGAGAAATGGGGGTGCAGAGCAGCTATAATGAGGCAGAGAGCCATCCCAGCAAAGGGGAAGAATTCGTCCTTGACACCCTAATGCACAAGAGAATTCACAGAAGAGCAGGGACTCCCTCCCCCATCCCCTGGATCAGCATCAGAAGCCAGGTGCTCGCTCACTGGCATCCGTTGTGCCGTGGGTGGGTGTGGGTGGAGATGGGTGTTGGCTGGGAGCAAACACTCACCGAAAGTGACATTTACACAGATGCCCCCACCCATCTCCACCCAGATAAATACTCCCCACCCACCGGCCAACACCCATCTCCACCCAGAGGAACTGGGTGGAAGCATCATGTGTGCACAGGGACCATAGTAATTCGCTTCAGTGGTGCCCTGCAACATGTATAATAAAATGCATCACCCATTTTATGGGTGTTAGAACGTCTGTGTAAAAAGTCCCCCTGCCACCCACCCACCCAAACACTGAGCAGCGGGGTGGGGGGGGATGGCTGTACTCCCATGGCATACAAAGCTCTTACTACTCCCAGCTGAGTAATCTGAAACTGAGTTAAAAGAGCAGTTGTTTTGGATCAACATCATTACAGAATGATATTTTTATATACAGTGGAGATGATCCCAAGCCCCATAGATCTTGTATGCAGCCACAACCAAACCGCACAGACCTCTATTGCAGGCACATTATGCCATGCGGAAACCACACACATGCATGTGCGTGTGAGGGATCCATGGGGCTTGGGGTTGGCCCTACTGGTACCTTCAATTCCTTGGAGGAAGAGAGTTTGCTTCCAGAACAACCCTACATAGAACTATCCTAACAAATTTAAGATAGTGAAGCAATTATAGAAGAAAAAGTGATAAGGAGTTCACTAACTGCTGAGCAAGATGCAATTTCTGTGTGGCAGAGTTACAATATTGACTTTTCAAAACTCTGTATGAAAAGCAGTTCTAGAGTTAACAACCTGTGGGCATTAATACACCTTCTTTCTCAGTAGGCATCACCAAAGGCTTTTATGATGACACCTTTAAACTGAAACTTTCTTCCTGTATTATATTTTGTTGTGCAGTGTAATAATATATTACCCAGAATGACAAGTCTGTCTGTGACTCCTTAGGTTTCATTATTATCCAGGCATGGGAATGCCTGGATAGTTAATACATCTTGCACGCTCCATTATAAAGCCTGACCATTCTATTCCTTATAAAATGGAGATAATTTTATAAGGCGGGGGGAGAGAGTTGGTTATGCTCTTTTAACGGGTTTTATAAATTTTATGTATTTAATTTTAATTATTTAACTTTTTTATATTTTTGAATTTTGTTGTGAGCTGCCCCAAGCTGCTATTGTGAACAGGAGGGAGCGGGCTATAAATGGTTCAAAATAAATAAATACATGAAATTAAATAATTGACACTATCATTGTGCAATTTTGCATAGAGTTGCTTGGGTGAGAGGTTTAAATTGTTCAAATTTCAGAGAAATCAAACTTAAAATGGCTGATATCCAACAGCTGAAACATTGGAGGTTTTTTTTCCAAACATCTTGATTTGACCAGCCTGGCAGTTTTTTTAGTTATGTGTCAGGACTTGAAATCATTTTAGAAGATTCAAGCATGTGGTTTAGCGGTGCCTTGGCTTTGTTTGTTTTTTAAACCGCCCATTACTTAAAAAAATTATTAACATGCTGAAATTACCATTGTAGTCAACTGGAGAATGCAAAACTGCACTTATGTTTCCTAGTGTGGCTTCGTGGGACTACATTTCCCAGCATGCCACACTAGGAAACATGGCAGCCCCCAGCATGTGCACACATACAGCAGCTCCAGGCCTTTAAATAGTGGCAGCACTGGCAACAGGTGAGTGGGCAGAGGTGTGTGTGTGTGTCCGTCCGTCCTTTCTGTGTGTATGTGTCCCTCACTTGTGTGTCCCTTCTGTGTGTGTCTCTCAGTTCTCTGTCTCCCTCTTCTCTGTGTGTCTATGTGTGTGTGTGTGTGTGTGTCCGTTCCCTTCTGTGTGTCTATGTGTGTGTCAAAAACAGTAAAGTATTCTAGATGCTTTTGCCATTTCTGCAAAAAGTGATGTGACATGCTAATATTATCATTAATTTGTGTATTACCCATTGAGAAAGGGGGTTTGGGTACCCCCAAATGCATCTGGACAGTTTCATTGTTTTTGCTGTGAACCATCTGGGTTATGGTTCTTATATTCATTTTTATATTATGGGTGTCTTTAGACATAACAAAGATCCGGGGTCAAAACCCCTAAGCACATGTTTGACCAAAGTGTGTAAGCATCATAACAATCCCAACATGGGTTTGGCCACCTGTTGAACATGTGATGTGAACACCATTGCATCACAAGGACAATTTGCATGTTTTGGCTGTAGCCGCCCAAGCCGTCTGTTGGGGGGGGGGGGGCGTGGCAGGATATACATTTAAGAATAAAAAAATAAAAAATAAAACAACATGTGCCCAATGTTGTGTCTAATGCTATCACATGGTGTGTTAGCAGATAGAACATGGGGAATGAGGTGGCAGCGCTTATGTGCTGAGATCGGGTGGTGAGCAAAACACCAATTTGCCCCAAGATGGGCTGTGTGTCTAGGGATGAAGCGGCAGCAGCTGTTACCGCACTGCCATTCCATTCAGAAAATGCGGCACTTAATGTTTCTTTCTGGTGACTTCCCCTCGATATTTCTGAGATTCTGCATTACCTGCTGCCAGTATCTGCCGATGCGGCATGTCTGCAGTTTGTGAACACAAGCGGTTTTATGCCACCTTCTGCCACTGAGCACAAGTCCCTGATGCACCGTGATGCTGAATAATAGATCATTGAATGAATGAACTTAGGGTGACTCTGACTACCTCTTTCAGAATTGGCTGCAAGGGCGTAGCCACCATGGCATGGGGCACGGGGCGCATTTGCACCCGTGCCCTGCCCTGGGAGGGGGCCGGCAGTGATCAGGGCCATCCCCAGTCATATGTGGCATCTGTGGGAGCCCTGCTCCCGAGTCCCAGAGGACTCAGAGTCTCTCTTGCACCACCGGCACCACCTTTTTAAACAGCTCAGTTGTAGCCCCGCAGCGCTGCTACACGGGTGGGGGAAGAGTCCCCCCCCGTCCCCTCATTCGCAGCAAATGTTGTTACCTTGTAAACAAATTTCTTCTTCGAGGGGCTCCTTCCATTCTCACAAATGGGAGAGTGCACCAAGCCTAGATCTAAAGGAACTGAAAGATTGATGTGTTCAAATTGAGGGTCTGATTTTCAGCCAGTCATGGATGCTCCCAAGTAACTCACACAATAGAGCTCCAGCGGGGAGGAAATGGGGGAACTCAAGAAGGGAAAACTCCATTGCAGAGGCCCCTACACAAAAGAAGGGAAATAGGGAAGGGAAATGTATGCCAGGAATAACGGTGCACAATCATTTTGCGAATCAAAATGTAGTGCTGTACGATTTAAAAATTACTCCTCAGGAAGACAAGGAAGCCTTAAAAGATAGGGTGATACAATATTGCACAATCAACTGGAGAGTTCCAGCCTACAAACTGAGGAAAGCAATTATTTTTGTTGCCAGATTGCCGCAGGCCAAAGGGGCATATCAATATCCCCCAGTTAGGGTAGGTTTTAGAGATCTGGAACTGAGGAAGAAGATTCTGAGGGTTGCAGAAAGTTCCCTTCTAGGACTGGAGATCGGTGAGGATATTTACCCCTTTTTTATGAGGAAAAGAACGTTCATGCAGGTAGCAAACTATTCACTATCCAGGAACTCAGACTTCGGCAGCTCCCCTAAAATTCAGGAGGGAGGAGAGTGCGGAAGGGACATCAGCATATGGAGAAGTTGTCAGGAAGAAGACAGGGTGTATGCGGACTGACTAGGATTGGACCTGGAGCAGGAGGAAGGGGAGGGAAGAGTCTTGAGTGTTATGGGATGGAATATAGCTGCTTGAAAGCAAAATTGAGGGATAGTGATTGGACAGTGTTTGTAGCAGGGCACCAAATCATAATGTTTCAGGAAATGTGGATGGAGAAACACATTGTTATGGATGGATACCAAGTATTTGTTGTCCCTGCTGGGGAAAACAAGCGGCTTGGCAGACCCTCAGGAGACCTTTTGGCTCTCATAGACATTACAATCAACTGTTCTGCCAGGGAGATATGCCTGGACTCGCAGTATATTCAGGAAGTCCAGGTAGACTTCCCTGAGGGGGAAGCATTGGTGCTCCTTAACATATACTGCCCATCAAGGGGAAAGGATACCCCCTGTGGAACATGGATAGCCTATCTGGAAGAGAAGGTTCAATTCATTAAGCATATGGTGCCCCATGCGATCTTAGTAATGGCAGGGAATTTCAATGCAAGGTTGGGGAACTGCCATGGCATTGAAATAAAAGGTTGGAAGGAAGGAATGGTGACACAAGGCATCCATATGGTGGATAAAAGAACTAATATGGCTGAGAAATACCTATGGAACTTCCTAAATAATGATAATTGGAAACATCTAAATGGAAACATCTACCCTGATGTGCTAGTCCAATTGAACTTTGTCTCTCATAAGGGGGCCCGTACTATTGACTGCATGCTGTTGGAGCAGGAATATTGGCCCTTGGTCAAATGCTTTGAGGTAGTCAAAAGACCGGAGAGTGATCATTATCCCATTGTGGCCCATCTATTGTTGCCAGGTAGACTGACCAATAAGGAGCGGGGAGTAGGGAAGATGTCCCGGAAGAGAGTTAAGTGGTCTTCGAAGGTGGAAAGGAAAGTAGCGGATATCTATGACAGGACCAGACAGTTATGGGCTAAGGAGAATAACAAAGATGTTAAAAATACCCCCAGCTGCTTATTTGCTTATAGGGTAGCTGCTTATCAGGAAACTGTGGAAACGCTCCAAGGGATCCTGATGACTACCCACAGAGAAGGGGCAAGGATAAGTTTCCATAGGGATTGGTTTGATGAGGAGTGTATAAGGGAGAAAAAAAGTCTGATTGTGCAAATGGAACAGGCTTGGGATGGAAATGAAGCTGAATCTAGGAGCAGAATAAATAGTGCAAAAAAGAAATATAAGCAGCTCCTAAGACAAAAAAAGAAGGCTTTTCAATAGGCATGGGCGAACAGATCGCGGTTCGTGTTCGGCCGTTCGGTTCGGCCGCGATCGGTTCGTGTGTTCGCGTTCGGCCGTTCGGTTCGGCCGCGTTCGGTTCGTGTGTTCGTGTTCGGTCGTTCGGTCGTACCTCGCGTTCGTGTTCGCCCGTTCGGTTCGG
>QEPC01004256.1:756262-783286 GCA_003113815.1 Sphenodon punctatus | reverse complement strand
CCACCCCTGGTGCCTGGAAGTCTGCTCCTAGCTGAGTCAAATGACTTCCCCCTCCCTGCTACATTTGGCCTTCCAGTGACCTGACAGAAGACCATGTTTTAGCCACCCGAACACAACCGAACGCGATTCGAATTGAACGAACTGTTCGGCCATTTCGTAGTTCGGTGTTCGGTTCCGTTCGGTGTGTTCGGCCATTTCATAGTTCGGTGTTCGGTTCGGTTCGGTGTGTTCGCCATTTCGGTGTTCGGAGTTCGGTGTTCGGTCCATTCGGTGCGTTCGTGTTCGTGTTCGTGTTCGGTTGTCCGAACAGGCCGAGTTCGGGCCGAACACCGAACTACCAAACCGCGTTCGCCCATCCCTACTTTTCAAAAGGTAACCTGGGAATGTTTAACTCGGGCGGTGGTAAAGAAGGACTCCAATACGTTCTGGAAAATTGTAGCAGGGAAAGGGCATCCGGATGCGTTTATAACTGCGGCTGTATGGGAAGATTTTTATACTGTGAAATTTGGAAGAGAGCAGTACCTAGAAGGGGTAGGGAGCGTGCAGTTGAACATTCTCAGGGACCCAGAAGGAATCTCCAGACAAAACTATAAGATGTCTTTTGAGCAAGAACTCTTAGCTATATTGGATCTGAAGCTGGGAAAGGCAACAGGCCCCAATATGCTCCTGGCTGAACTTCTTAAGGCGGAGCCTGATTTTTGGGCAACCTATCTTAAGGATATTATAAATATTGCCATGGAATTTGATATCTTTCCCCCTACATGGAAGCAAAATATATAGGTCCCCATTTTTTAAATTTATGGAAAGCATTTGATTTTTCATATACAAACCTGGATGGAGCTTAATAACATAATGGGGAAAGAACAGGCAGGATTTAGGCATGGTTATTCCTGTATGGACCAGTGTTTTGCCCTGTTCCACCTACTGAAGAAGTATGTCTCACGGGGCCAGGCAGTTCATGCAGCCTTCATAGATCTGCAGGGAGCCTTTGATGTGGTCGACAGGGCAAAACTCTGGAAGAAACTGGATCAAATGGGGATGGACCAGGCCTTTCTGCAATTGATTCAGGCCTATTATAGCAACACAACAACAGCGGTTAGATTTGGCCCAGGGGGCGAATGTACAGAGCCCTTCCAATCCATCAGAGGGGTTAAGAAAGGGTGTGTAATTGCCCCAACACTCTTTAGCTTATTTATTAATGATTTAACATCAACTTTACAGAGCAAGTGGCATCACCACCCTAAAACCGTAGGCGGGGATATGTTTTTGTTCCTGTATGCCGATGACATGGCTTTTGTCTACCATTCAAAGATAGGGTTACAAAGGATCCTAAATAAGCTGGAATCTTATGTAGAACAAAACAATTTGACAATAAGTGTGTCTAAATCAAAGACAATGACTTTTGGATCCAGAAAGAGCCCAGGATGGATTTTAGGGAAAGAGAATTTGGAATCGGTTAAGACTTTTACCTACCTGGGCATAACATTCAATAAGTCCTTGACATGGAGAGATCATATTCAGAGATTGAGGTTGAAGGCTGACCAGGCCGGTGGAGGGATCCTCTCCCTTTATAATCGAACAGGGAAATGGGCCTGCATGGAGGCTCTGAAGGTAATTGAAATTAAATTGGACTCAATATTATTATATGGGGCTGAGTTATGGGACTTAGACTGCAGGGCGTGTGAGGCCATTGAAGTAGCGCAGGCAACTCTTGTTAAAAAATTATTAGGTGTGCAAAGATCCACCACCCGAGCATTGATCAGACTGGAGGCTGGTCTAACAAATGTAGCCAAGAAAGTCAAACTGAAAGCTTTGCTTTATTGACAAAAAGTTAAGGCTCTCCTGCCAAATCTCTTTCCAAAGCCAATTTGTCTGGGGATGGTGCCCTCCCCCCAGTAGGGGGAACTCTTGGTTAAGTAATGTGAGGGAAGCCTTAGTAAACCTGGACCTTGCGTATCTGATGGAAAATGCTGACCCAATCCTGACGAAGCTTAAAAGAGATTTAATCAGGCAGCGGGTGGCAGACCGCGCTATGCAGGAGGAGAGGATCAGGGTGAGACAGCATAAGTACCTCACAGCCAACTAATATGGCCTTTGGATGGTATCCTCGGCAACTTACCTGACAATGCCCCGCTATCATTTGAGGCAGGTGATGTCAAGGATGTTTTTTTCACAGCTAACATCTAGCCTTCAAGAGGGGAGATGGGCGCATGTTCCCATCGCTGAAAGGTTATGTCCATGTAATTTGGGCCAAATTGAAGACCTAATTCATGTTTTGTGGGAATGCCAGTTTTATGTGGCAGAAAGAAAGAGATGGCTGACCCCTTTCGATGTAGTAAATTTGGGTGGCACATTACACAGGAGAACGGCACTGTGCCTCCAAGATAAAAATTGGAAGACTATTGTGGTACTGGCCAGCTTTCTGAATGTGACCCAGTTACAGAGAAGGAAGCAGTTAAATGTGATATAAATTAAGTCGCCCCGCAGGTCATCCAAATCTGAGATTTGAAATGTATTGTAAGGGTGCCTGCCAGTCTGGATTTATTTTTGCCTCCAAACACATCTTATTTTGGCTGAAAATTGTGGTAATTGTGATGTGCATTCTTATATGCATACATGTCCAAAATTGCCATGGTAATAAGGCAAATGCTGTGTTTCTTTTATTAATAGTATATGATGTTTTAAATCTGCTCTTGTTTGTTTATTTGTTTTTGGCAGACGCCGTAAATAAATTCAATTCAATTCATTCAAAGTGCATTTCTACCACAGAGCTCATAGCTTTTGTTGCACTTCTTTCTGATATTTGATGTTATCAATCCACAGGAAAACAATTGGAATGGAAGTTCAAGTCATTTCAACTTAAAATGTAGATTAAATAATGTTTTCTGCACTTCTGAATTTGACCTACTCATGATAATTTATTTATTTATTTATTTATTTATTTATTTATTATAAAGTTTTATACCTCACCCCTTCTGCAAAGCAGTTCGGGCAGCTTACAATTTAAAACAAAAATATAAAACATAGAAAATACAAATATAAAACCACTTTAGGGGGAAGCAATACAAATATAAACATAAAACAACCCCCCCTTAACCCTCCATTCCATCCCTCCCTCCCTCACCCATCCCCTCCATCAAATGCCTGGTGGAACAGCCAGGTTTTACAAGCCCGATGAAAAGTCAGCAGGTCCAGGGCCGGAAGGAGTTCCACAGCCGAGGTGTGGCTACTGAGAATGCCCTCTCCATAGTGGCCCCTCAATTTACTTGGGGGACCTCTAAGAATGTGCCCCCAGCAGACCGCAGGGGCAGATTCCACAAGGAGGCGGGCTGCTGCATTCTGCACCAACTGCAACCTCCGTACCATCACCAGGGGTAGCCCCACATAGAGCGCGTTGCGGTAGACCAGTCTTGAGGACTGGACTACTACAAATAAAACTGCATTAGTCTTGTTGTCTTGTTCCTGAACATCCCTCAATCAATAGAACAAACCCTGCAACTCATTTTAACATCTCTCAGCTGTGTGTGTTACCATTTTTAACATACTAAAAGGGAAAAAAACCCAGATACATACATCAAATGCTCAAAATCATGAAGAACAACCATCATTTTTGCCCAAATCCAAAAGAAGCCAACTAGTATTATAAATTATTTATAGCAGAAGTGCTGAATCAGGAAACTAGGGTTATAGGAAATGTTATTGGAACACAAAGTAGCTCTATGGTATATGATTCCCTCCCTACTTGTTTCATACTTATTACTTCATATTTCAAGTGGAACTAAATATTTCCCCTGTGGGAAATATTGCCCAGTGCTATGGGACCTAATAACATAAGGCAAGTTGCACTGCTGGTCTAAATTAGGCAAGCCCTCACTTCAGCATTCTAAAATACCATTGTTTTTTGTCTTTTATTTCCAAGAAACACTAATTCCCATGGCTAATTTTTTTTAAATGGCTTTATAATTTTGAATTAACAATATACTACATTCATTTGCATTGTTGTTTTGATTCATTTCATGTTGACATCCTTCTGTGGTGGTTACCTCCAGAGGTTTGGAAAGCTCAGTCTTCGGAACTTTCATGTGACTACTGGGTTATCCAAACCATATGAGCCAATCCATTCAGAAAAGTAATTACTCATGTTTTCATTAACCAGTTAATACATTCAATAGCCCTTACTGTTTCATATTTCACTTCCACTACTAATTGGATTCAGTTCTGCAGTAGGGATAACCTGTGATTTTATGTTATTTCTCTTTGGCCATGGAAACAATTGTACATATCTCTAGGAAGTTAGAAAATTGAAGGTTGATACCACAATATTGGGCTGAAACAAGATTTCACCAAAATAGGAAATCTTATCAAAATCCCAGTACCTGATACCATCTTGGTTAAATTGAAACCCCCTTTCTATGCAACATATTCTTTACAAAAAATTTGTTTCCTGATTTATCAACTTCCCACTTACCAGGATCCCATTTACCATTTACTGTGTTGCCATCCATTTGAAATCCTGAGATTTGAATATCACATTTCTTGCACTCCATTTTCCTTTGTACTTCCTTGTCATTCATTGGCTGGTATGCAGAATTATTTATTAATCTGCAATCCAGTTGCAGATTGGTTAAATCAAAGGGAACAACATAGAACAACAATTCGGATTGGAGGCACTGGAGTGGAGGTTACGCAGCGGTCACCCAGATGTGCCCCCCATTCCATAAAGGAAGCATCTGTTGTGATGGAAAGGTCTATGTGAGGGGGCTTAAATGGGAGTCCTCACATGGCATGTTGAAGATTCGTCTACCAGGCGAAACTGTTTATGACCTCTATCGGGATTGTGACCCTTTTGCTGAGGGGATGGAACTTGGGACAATACACTGTTCGCAACCACTGCTGAAGAGGCTGCATGTAGATTCTCATATATGGGGTCACTGCCATGGTAGATGCTAGAAGGCCCTGCAGGCAGAGGAAATGACAAATGGTTCTGGTGCTGTTGGGGCTTAAGTTGCGAATGGTGCAAACAATGTCCATAAATCTGTCTTGAGGGAGGTAAGTTCTGGCTCTGTGGGTATCTAGGAGTGCCCCTATGAACTACAGGCACCTTGTGGGTATAAGGTGAGACTTCTCAAGGTTCACTACCAGTCCCAGGTGCTCTAGTACTGAAAGAGTCAGTTGAATATCTTCCATCAGCTTCTTTTTGGAACGAGCCACTAGTAGTCAATAGTCTAAGGGCTCATTTACACATGCAGCAATTATCTGGATTTTTAAAAAAATAGTTTTTCTCTAGTTCACTGTTAACAATGCCAGTTGCATTCACATGCGTGCAATACTGTTGTTTCCCACAGCGAAATGATCACGCACATGTGGAGGAGTTGTTCGTAAACATACAGCGTTATCTCCCTGTCCAATACGATCGGGTGTCCCTGCTGCTGCTGCTGTTGCTGTTGCATCCTGTAGGGGCAGGAAAAATGTTGCACTTGAAAGCAAAGTTGCCTTCACATGCAGGAAATATTTCGCAGCAGTTAATACTGAATACAATGTCGCTTTCACACTGCTGTAAAGAGCGGATTTATTTCAATCGAACAGCATAAAGGTAGGTTTAACTAGTTTTGAACTGCGGATTACTTAGGTGTGATATTGATAACAATACTTCAAATTAGGGACTTCAGACATGCAAGATACATTCAAATTTTGTAAAATTCAGACACAAACTGAACGTCTGAATGCCACTTAAGTATGGAAACAGTCTGAGACCGTGCCTCCTTAGGTGGACTGCTACCACCGCTATACACTTTGTGAAGACTCTTGGGGCTGTAGAGAGCCTGATCAGGAGCACTGTGTATTGAATAGGGGTGGGACTCAAGGTGAATTATCGGTTACCGGTTTTATTGGTATCGGATTAATCCGATATCGGATTTATCGGTATAGGTATATCGGTTTTTTAACATTGCTGATTTTCTCAGGTCTTTAACATTGCAGCCATTGTTAAATGGCATCGATGTTAAAAATCCGAGAGAAACTGACAATGTTAAAAAAACGATATACTGATACCGATAATTATCGGTATTATTGAATTAATCTGATACCGATAGTCCCACCCCTAGTATTGAAAGTGTTGGTTTCCTACAACAAAGCGTAAGTATTGCCTGTGAGATGGACGAATAGAAATATAAAACAAGAATCTAAGACCAAGAGAGGCTAGCCAGTCCCCACGGTGTAATCCTAACAAAATGAGTTGAAGGGTAGTCATATGGAATTTAAATTTTTTGGTATATTTATTCAGCTCTCTAAGGTCTAAAATAAGCCTCAGCCCCCCCATCCTTTTTAGGAATAGCAAAGTATCTAGAATAAAACTTCTTGTTCTGTTCCAATAGGGGTACCCTTTCAGTGGCCCCCTTTAGGAAGAGTTTTTCTATCTCAATCATTCGCTTCAACATGTCATCAATGGAAGCAGCAAATAAGCCCTCAGAATCAAAGGGAAGGTCCTCTATTCTTGTTTTATTTTCTGTTGTTAAAGCTGCAGACCTGAGCCAGACATGCCTTCTTAGTGTAATTGCTGATGCGATTCCTCTTATGGCACAATCAGTGATATGCAATGTTAGAGGTAAGCTGAAATTGCGATATTTGCATACCCTCCTTTTGTATAGCTGCAATCTGATTGGGGTCAGTAGTTGTGGAAAGTTGAGACCAAAGCCAGTGTTGGTAACCACACTTAGCAGATGCAGAATTAGAGGCTCTAAGAGTCAGGGTTTCTGAAGAGAAAAATTTTCATCCTAAGACATCGAGCCTTCTTCCCTCTCTATCTGATGGGGAGATTTGCATGCCTCCTGCTTTATATGAGGCTGATGCTATAACCAGTGAGTTAGGAGGAGGATGTTTGTAGAAGATGTTAGTCCCTTCATGAGGAATAGCGTAGAGAGAGTCTACTAGTTTATTTGTTGGGGCACTGTAGGTGAAGGTTTAGCTCAAATAGAAATAGATGGCTCCATTAATTTTTAAAACATGGAGAAGATTATGTGACCTGATTCTCCACTACCAAGAATGCCAAATACCCATCCGAACTATGTCTTTCTGACCACATTGGCAGGAAGCTTAGGCAGAGCTGTAACCAGCCTCCGCAGCATGGCTTGAAAAGCTTTAGTATCCTCTGTTGCTAACACGAGGTTGGGCTCTGAAACGGAGTCAGCTGGTGGTGGAGAAATAGTATCTTCTTCCTCTTGAATGGGAGAAGAGGAGAAGGATGGAGAAGTGAACTGTTCTGCGTGAGCATCCTCAGTTTGTACCGCTTGATCCCATTGTGGGTTGTCTATAAGGGATCACAAGAAGGAAGGTCCCATAGGTTGATTTGACTGAGGACCCAGTGGAGCCACTGGCACCATTGAAGTGATGGTACTGGTGCTGGTAGAGGCAGGCACCACAGATGCAGGTACCACAGATGGGACAATGATACCTGGTACTGTTAACTTCATGGTGGTTGTGGGCACTAAAACTGTTGCAGTAGGTGGTAGATGTGATGGAGCAGACAGCACCAAGCCTTCTCATACCATCGTAGAGACACCTTTGGAGACTGGAATAGGGTTGAAAAAGTTCCCAGTATCATGCTCCCTCTCTAGGTTGAAAAGTGGGGATCTACTTAGGGATCAGGATCTGTACCTGTGGGGATCCTCAAGACGAGGCCCTCTGGGATAATCATAGGTTCCATGATATCCCCTGTCCCCAAACCAGCCTGGAGAGCAACAGGAACATTGAGAGTGGGTTCCCCCATCTCTGCAGTACCGGTTGGGAACAAAATCTTTGTAATGGGATTCTTCCCTGGTACAGGACGTGTCTCTGTACCTTTGATAGCTTGGAGACCTATCCCTAGGTCAGCTGCAGTATGTTTCTTAGGACCTCGTATGGTGTGGTGATCCCTACCTGGATGGGGACCTAAATAGCGGGAGTGACAGTACTTGTTTTGGTGCAAATGAGAACAAGACTCCCTATGGCAGCTGTCACATGAGTGTGGGAGCTCCTGTGACTGAGGAGGCAACAGAACTGGTCATGGCTTGGTGAGTGGAGCCAGTGCCGCAGCAGCAGGTTGCACATCTGGAGCCATCTCCATATGAAGGGGTGGAACCTTTGTACAGATAGTCTCTACCTGGAGTGTATGTTGAGTGCCCTGGGGAACCTGCGGTGGAGTGCCTTCCTCTAATGAGGTCTTCTTCTTTTACATCTTCTTTTCTTTTTCTGCTGGAAATTTGGAGCCACGATCCTTACAGTGAGATTTGTCCTTTGCTGCAGCAGTCTGAGTGGTGTTGGGGTTTATTGGTTCCGCACCGTCTGGGCCTGTGGTACCAGCAATAGCAGTGGCTGGACTCGTAGTACCGGCAGTAGTGGCAGCTGGTGCTGTAGTGACCTGCAGGGGAGCGGGGGAAGAGGTTGGAGCCCTCATCATGTTCTAGATCTTTTCATGTATTCTGCCTGGAAACTGCTGACAGTATACAATCTCCCAACACCTGTGAAGCAGGAATGGATCCCAAGAGTGAGAATCGCGCCGATCCTTGAAGAAGAACTCATGAGATTTCATGCTGGGTTCTCAGCCCAATCTGAAATTTCACTAGATATCTCATTAAAAAATAAAGAACTTATTGCACCTGTGCAAAATGGCTATTGGGCCATTCTATGCATGCACAACCCTTTTCCAAAACGGCACTGTCAGCACTGCTGCCATTTTGGAAAAAGACTGTGTTTGCGCAAAATGGCCCCGGTGGCCATTTTGCACATGCACAGTTCTTGTCTCTCTCTCTCCCTCTCTCTCTTGTTTGTCAGTGAGAATGCAGCCAAGACACTGCTGGTCTTGTTCTTAGTTGCTAGAACAAGCCTAGAACCGTGATTCTCATTGAGAAACACAAGAATCACAAGAGTGAGTTTCAGCCCTAGTTCGTGCCCATAGCAATCTCTTCTTGGTGTTTAGGGAAAGGGGGAAGTATTGCCATAATGGGCAAATGTCTCCTGTTCCTCCATCTGCACCTGGTGTGAGAGATTCACCTTCATGAAAGGAAAAATCAGTTCATATTGTAATGAACCTCAAAAACAACAGTGATAGCATCAGCACAGCTAAGGTGGTTTATATGCTGGAGAGTTGTCAAAAAAATATAATTTTCCAAGTAAGGATATTTAATTTCTCTTGAAATAATGCCTCTTAATAAACAATGTGCTGATTTGTATAGAATTCACTTGAAGAAATCTCACATAATAAGGCTATTTATTTATTTATTTATTTATCATTATTTATACCCCACTTATCCTGCCTAGGCAGCTCGAGGCAGCTTGCAACAGTTAAAATAGTTTAAAATATACATAAAATACATAAAAGGGAAGCATTAGAATAAAAAAAAATAAAAACCACATTCTCCTCACCCACCTCCCTCACCAAAGGCCTGGTGGAACATCCAGGTCTTGCACTGTAGTTGAAATGCGGGAAGGTCTGGGGCCACCTGGGCCTCCACTGGAAAGGAGTTCCACACCCTACGTGTCACCACCAAGAACGCCCTTTCCATTGTAGCCCCCTGCACCACCCAGGGGATATCAAGAAGGGGACACCACCCAGGGGACATTCTGCACCAGCTGCAGTCTCCAGACCATCACTAAAGGTAGCCCCATGTAAAGTGCATTATAATAGTCTAATCTTGAGGTGATGAAGGCATGGATGACAGTGGCCAGGTCAGAGTTTGAGATATAGGGCTGAAGCTGTCGCACCAGATGTAATTGGCTGAAAGGTCTCCTCATCACAGCCTCAACCTGGAGATCCAGGTGAAGCTTCAGATTGAGGAGTACCCCCAGACTGTGAACCTGAGAGACCAGTGGACGACGAACCCCATCAATGATGGGGGATACCCACCACCCTTCTCACCAACATCACCTCCATCTTGTCAGGATTTAGTTTCAGATGACTCATCCTCATCTGAGGATGCCAGACATCGGGTAAGCACCAAGTATGCTGGGTCTGGGTCGGATTAAAAAGAGGTAGAGCTGGGTGTCATCAGCCTAATGATGACACCGCACCCCATACCATCTCACAACCTCGCCAAGCACTGCATGTACACATTGAGCAAGAGACGGGACAGAATAGAGTCTTGAAGAGCTCCACACATAAGGTCCTGGGGAGAAGATGAACAATTCCCGATTACCACCCTCTGAGTTCTCCCAACCAGAAAGGAGAAGAACCATTCAAGAACAGTTCCGCTCACCCTGGCATAATCCCACAGGCGAGTCACCAACATCTCATGATCAATGGTATCAAATGCAGCCGACAGATCTAATAGAATTAGCAGGATCAAACGACCCTGGTCCAGTTCCCAGTGAAGATCGTCGACCAAAGCCACTAATGCAGTCTCAGTGCTATAACCTGAATAAAAGTCAGACTGCAAGGGATCAAGAAAACCGGTGTCTTCCAGATGCTCCTGCAGCTGCTGAGTCATCACCCACTCAATAACCTTCCCTAAAAAAGGGAAGGTTAGAGACTGGGCAATAGTTGGCAGGGGAGTCAACATCAAGTGATGGTTTTTTGAGCAGGGGCTGCACCACAGCCTCTTTGAGACAGTCTGGCACCCTGCCGGCCTGCAGGGAGGCATTGAAAACACCCACCAGCAATGGACCCAGCATCTCCTGGCTGGCCTTGACCAGCCAGGATGGACATGGGTCTAGTTCATAAAATGTGGTTCTGACAGCCCCCAGAACATCCACTACAGCGGCTGGCACTGCCCACTGAAACAGATCCCACAAAACTGGACAGGACAGAGCCTCCATAACCTCTGATTCTCCTATTGTCATAAGCACAGAGTCAAAGTCATGGTGAATCCGAGCAATTTTATTCATGAAGTACTCAACAAACATGTCATAGCGGGCACTGGAAGACTCCAGTTCCAGGTGGAGGGAGGCCGGACTGACCAACTCCCTCACCACCCAGAAAAGCTGTGCTGAACGAGACTTCGCAGATTCTATCAGGGTACTGAAACACTCCTTTTTCACTGCCCTGACAGCCACAGCATAGGCCCGTAAACTGACTCTATGCTGCAATCAATCAGCTTCAGCACAAGATCGGTGCCACCATTACTCCAACTGCCACCTTTTGTGCTTCAGCTGCCACGGGCCCTCCACAAACCATGGTGGCCTCAGTCAACAGAGTATTCCACAAAACCATGAGGTCATCGAGTGGCTGGCCATCAAGATCAGAAGGTAACTCCACTAGAGCATTCTGGAACCTTTCAGATTCCATTAGTCTCTGGGGGTACCCTTCCAGGGGCAGATGTGTGCCAGGAGACAGACCCACAGGAGGTAATGATCTGTCCATGACAAAGACTGCTGAAACCTCCCCCACTGACAGATTCCCCGCCTCAAGGCCAGTGCAGAAGATCATGTCAATGGTGTGTCCTCCATCGTGTGTTGGGCTGATGACAGCTTGAGACAGGTCCTCCTTTTTGCAGGAGAAGAGTGTGTTGACCAAGAAGATTTTGCAAAACATATCCCCACCCCAGTGCCAGACTACTGGCAGCACAAAACCACTATAGCAGGAGTGGAGACCCTCAGGACCAGGTGCCATGTGCAGCCCCAGATAGTTCGTATGTGTATCCTTTCTGGTTCCTTGATCTACTTTCTACCCCTAAGCACTGAAAAATTGAGCTCAGGGCAACGGAACAGAGAAGAGGTCATGCACACAAGCATAAGGGATAGATCCATGATCTGGACCCTCTTTTACTTGAGCACACTTTTTAACCACCCTCCACACTACAGCAACTACTTCTGCCTGTGACTTGCAGTGCCAGCTGCAGCTCTTCCATGCCTAGTGATTTGGCACAGTGTTAGCCCATGCAGGGACATAGCTAAGTTGGAATGGGCCCAGGTACAAGAAATGGACTTCGGTCCCTCGCTGCCATCTTCCTGTCTCCTGTCTCCTCCTTCATCCCCCCCAGTGCCAGCCTCTCCCCTTCCTTTACCTGCACCTGAGCCCTGGAAGCTGTGACTGCACTGCCTGCTTTGGGTGTCTTTAGACATAACATCAATGGGTGTCTGAATGTGTGTTTTCACCTTGATATGAACACCGGTTTGGCCCTGTGTTTACTATGTGGTGCTGCTTAGACACATAGCCCATCTTTGGGTAAATTGGTGTTTTGCTCACTACCCGATCTCAGCACGCAAATGCTGCTGCCTCATTCGTCATGTTGTACCTGCTAATATGCCACACGATATCATTAGACACAACGTTGACTATAAGCGTCTTTAGACATAACAAAGATTGGTTTCAAAACCCCTAAGCACGTGTTTGGCCATTGTGTGTAAGCAACATAACAATCACAACACCAATTTGACCACCCATTGAATACGCAGTGTGAACACCATTACATCACAAGGACAATTTGCGTGTTTCATCTGAACGCGTGGCCAACGTTGTGTCTAATGATATTGCATGGCATGTAAGCAGGTACAACATGGGGAACAAGGCAGCAGTGCTTGTGTGCTGAGATCAGGTGGCAAGCAAAACACAGATTTGCCCCAAGATGGGCTGTGTGTCTAAGCAGCACATAAACACAAATGGGTCTGTGAATAGAAATTGCCCTACTATTTATTGTGCACAAATCCAACTAGAAAACCTATGAGTATGAACAATTATACATATAAGTAGGTAAATGTAAAGTCCACCATAGCAATAAGGAAAAAGTTACAAGGTAGAACCTCTTCGCAAAAGTCCAGTGATTTCGCCAAACACGTTTCGAAACTTCTTCAGGGCTTCAATAAAACTTTTGAATTTTCTTGAACTTGATGCTATCAGACATAAAGAAACCCATTACCCAAAGAAAATCTAACAAGGCATCCATAGGGAGAGGTATGGTTATATATCTGTGTTACCAAAAACAGAATTGTTTTCAAAGATTTACACTCTGTTTTAAACAATTGTTATACCCATGTATATCCATAAACAACATTTTTTTTAAACCTGTGGGTAAGAACAATTTTGTAAAAAGAAAGAGGAGATGTTACTGAACAAGCAACCAATATTTACAGATTCAGAGGATGAATATCATCAACATGACTGAAACTGTACCTGTGAAAAAAATATTACATGGAAAAATATTTCTCTCTAATTCTTGAAAGGAAAAAATAAAATATATTACCTATGGCTACAGCTCAAAGTAACCATACCTTTGCCCTTCACAAACCATAATGATGCCAACTAGTAATATAACTAGCTGCTTTATATAAGAGTGACAAGTGTATAAGCTTCTGTAATTATTAACAGAGTACTAGCCAAACAACCACTCAAATACCCAAAGTGTTATAAACCTTTCCACATGTGTTTCTTTGTATAAGGGTAAGAATGAAAGTTCCAAAATATTTTCACCGCCCAAAACATCTTCAAAAATGCCTGAAAAAAACAACAGAGTCCAAAGTCCTTAACCAATTGTCACTGTTATAAAAAAACTAGAAAGATTTAATTCTTTATTCAAGCCATAGGGCACCTCTATATGTAAATCTGAAAATCCAAAAACTCTCTCTTTGCGTGATTTCAGACGTGCCAGCCTCCCTCGTTGCCATGGTCCAGGATCCGTTTCGGATCCCGGACAGGAATCAGGCCGGCCGTCCTTTAGATGTGCCGGCCTGATTCCACTCGGGGATCGGGGAGGGGGTGGGGCTATGCGGCGCGACGTACAGCCGCACAGTCCTGCCCCCCACGTTTCCCCGGCCGCCCGCCCTCCTGGAGATGGATGGGTGCAGCGGCCAATCTGGTCACTGAGCCCAATCCCGGAACATGGCCGGGACCACACTCTGGACTCAGCGGAGGTAACAGACATTACTCTCCGTCGTTTCCAGACCGTGGTCCAGCTAACCACCATTCCGGAGGTGAGGCCAGCCTCCCCTCCGGAATGGTGGTTATTCGGATACCTGCTAGAGGTTCACTGGGGTGAACATCTGGTGGGAACCCCTACAGACGTTACGGGCCCTCCTCACCACAGGGGATTGACTGTGGTAAAAGGGAGGCCCGTAACATCTGAAATCACCCTTTGTTACAGTAATTGTTCTAAGTCCCCTTGCCTGTGTGCCACAGATTCCAAACCCCAGAAGACAAATTCAGTAAATAAGTTATTAGCCTCTACAAAATGGCTTACCAAAGGAGCTGCTAGTCTTTTATTTTTTATGTTACTTCTATGTTCTGTGATTCTTACCCTAAGAGATCTCAAAGTCTTCCCAACATATATTTTCTTGCAAGGGCATTCTATGGCATACACTACCTTCTCACTACTACAATTTGTAAAGGTTCTCAAAAAAGATTTATGTTTGTCCTCTGGATTGAACACACAGTGGCCACAGGCATGATGTCCCTTGGGAGGGGAGGATGCAAAAAGACTCATGGACCTCTGTGGTAATTGAGTATCACTGTGAACTAAAAAATCTTTAATATTCCGAGCCTTTCTAAAGGCAAAGATAGGTGGTTGTGTACACAAGGGGACACTCTTAGCCACATTCCAATATTTAAGAATGATTTGTTTAATCCTATAACTCAAAGGATTGTAAGCTAAACAACAAACTACCCTTTGATCACTTTCTCTAAGTTCGGGAATTAATACATCCTCTCTCCTAGTGACTAAAGCTGCTTCATAAGCAGATGTAACCAATGCCTTGGGATAACCCCAATTTAGGAAAGCTGCATGCATTTCTCTGGATTGTGCTTTACAGGTCCTTTTTACACAGACACTCTAACACCGATAAAATGGGTGTTACATTTTATTATGCATGGTACAGGGCAACACTGCAGCCCTGCAACATGGACCCTTTTCACACGAGGTGCCTCCACCCAGCTTCTCTGGGTGGAGATGGGTGGATGCATCTGTGTAAACACCACTGCAGTGGGTGTAGGTGTGTGCATTCTCCTGCGCAACACCCATCTCCACCCACAGAGCAATCGGCACTGGAGTCCGTTGCTCTGTTTACACAGATGCCTCCACCCATATCCACCCAGCGAAACTGGATGGAGGCATCTTGTGTGAAAAGGACCCATGTTGCAGGGCTGCAGTGTTGCCCTGTACCATGTATAATAAAATGTAACACCCATTTTATTGGTGTTAACGTGTCTGTGTAAAAAGGACCTACATCCAGGGACCCGAGTTCACTGCACTAAAGAATCTTAAATTCTGCAACCGGTGAAGCCAAATTCTGCACATTTACCGTGAGCATTTATATTTGCATAATTAACTTGATTTACATAACTATGCGTGCTGAGAAGCAAATTTGCAACAGGTTTGACATAGAATCACAACTTTGCTAATCAAACACAACTCAAATCCTCTGGAATTTCAGCACCCCAGAATTCCCACCTCATATTAAAACCCCAGACCTCCCTCCCCAAAAGATAGGGCCTTCAGACCCCACCCACCAACAATTCATCTCCCAGGGACCTATTTACCCTCGGGTCATGGCCACACCTTCCAGACAGACGGCATCTGCAGCAGCAGTTTTACTTTGGGGTCAGGTGACAAGTTTATGCCTGAGCCAGGATTTAAAGATCCTACAGACTAGGGGTGGGACATCAGGCTAAATACCGGCTACTGGTTTTACCAGTTACCGGTTTACAAAAAAACGGATTACCGGATTAAAACCGGATTACCGGTGCCAGATTTTTTCCATTGATTTCAATGGGGAACTGTCCCCATTGAAATCAATGGGAAAAAAACCAAAACCTCCCCCCTCCCCCTCCCAGGCTGTGCAGGTGGAAGGGGGGGCACCCCCCACCCACCCTTCCCAGTCTGGATTTCTTAAAAAAAATTTTTTTTTACCCTAAGTCCCTACTAGTGCGGGCTCCGGGTCACAAACCCGCACCAGCAGGTACTAGGGTGATCCCTGGGGTGGGGGTGGTTTAACACCCCTCCACCCCAGGGATCAGTACCTCCACACCCAGGGATCACTTACCTTTGGCGCTCCAGGCGGTGGCGGCGGTGGTCTGGCGGCTTCAGCGCTGGCTGTAGCTGCCGGCTTCAGCGCTTTCTAGGCCTTCCGGGGAACTTCTGGGTTTCCCCGGAAGGCCTAGAAAGTGCTGAAACTGGCAGCCACAGCCAGCGCTGAAGCTGTCCGGACCGCTGTCGCCGTCGCTGCCCAGAGCACCAAAGGTAGGTGATCCTGGGTGGGGAGGTAGATTGATCCCTGGGGTGGTTGGGGGGTGTTAAACCACCCCCACCCCAGGGATCACCCTAATACTACCACAGTACCTGCTGGTGCAGGCTATGGGTTGCCGGTGGCGGCCCAGAGCCTGCACTAGCAGCTGGACTTCGGGGGAAAATTTTTTTAAAAAAAAATCCAGGCTGGGCAGGGTGGGTGGGGGGTGTCCCCCCTTCCACCCGTGCAGCCTGGACTGGGGAGGGAAAGTGTTTGTTGTTGTTTTTTCTTTTTTTACATTGCAGCCATTGCAATGGCCGCAATGTAAAAAGATCCGGTACCGGTAACCCCCAAATACCAGATTAATCCAATACTGCCGGTACACTAAAATACCGGCAGTATCAGATACCGGAAGATACGAACTTCCCACCCCTACTGCAGACAGCCTCCACTGCAGTGTCACTGCAATTTCAGCATGGCACTGTGAGGATTGGCTGATTCTGCAAAAATCACTACAAATCTCAACAACGCAGTCACCTCGGGTCCCTGCCTACATCTGAAATCCTAGAGCAGTTTCTCCTAAGTCTCAAAAATTGTCCTTTTGGAATATTCTTAATAATATGCTTTGGATGGCAGCTATTATAATGTAAGTAATTGTATTTGTCTATTGGTTTTCTATAGCTTTGGGTAATCAATTGCCCACATGATTTTAATACCTTGAGATCTAAATAATGGATCATTACATCATTAAAGGACATCTCAGACTTTATATTGGAGTCTCTTTGATTTAACCATTCAAAAAAGGAACCCAAACTCTCATGATCTCCCATCCATAGTAAAAAAATAACATCAATATACCTCACCCATAAACCTATTTGTGACTTGAACGGATTAAAATCCTTATCATAAATAAACATCTCCTCAAAATGCCCCATATAAAGATTGGCGATATCAGGTGCCATAGGGGAACCCATGGCTGTACCTTTAATTTTCCAAAAAAAGACATCATGAAATCTAAAATAATTCTTTTTTAAAGCTATAGTGACCAAACTCATCAGAAAGTGTGTTGGGGGATTTGATGGTATGAATCTACTATTTAAAATGGCTTCAATAATAGTCAAAGCCTCATCTTGAGGAATATTTGTATATAATGCTTTCACATCTAGTGTGACTAAAATACAGGAAGAAACCTGACTTTGAATCCCTTGATTAGTTGGATAAAATGCATGGTATCTCTAACGTATGATCTCAAAGAGGTCACTAAAGGTCTGAGGAAAAAAATCTACATACTTAGATAAAGGTTCCAAAATGGAATTTGAACCAGATACTATGGGTCTCACTGGTGGGGACCTGGTACCCTTGCAGAGCTTACGTAACGTATATAAAACAGGAACTCTAGGTTGATTATTTAACAAATATCCATATTCAGACTCTGTGATATACCCTAAACAAAGGCCTTCCTCCAATTCAATTGATATATCCTTTAACAATTATTTGGTGGAATTTCCACTACATTCTTTATAATACACAGGGTCCCTAACATGTTTCCAAGTATCTCTCTCATAATCACCTCTGTTCATGAACACTATGGCTCCTCCCTTGTCTGCTGGTTTGATAACCCACCCCACCCCCACCCCCAGCTTGGGGACCCTATGGAAGTTGTACCATCTGTCCCTATTATAGTTGTGCCCTTGCTTGCATATCTTGGTTTGATCCAGAAGGAAAACTAATAATATGCCATGGAAGAAGAGATACGAATGCCAGTGGAAAAATCACAAGAAATAGGAAGTTTATTCATTCCACAGCAAAATGTTGAAGAATATAACAAAAAAGGTCTCATAAATTCTATGGTCATCTTTGATTTAAAGTTGGGGCATGTTATTGCCTATCATTTCAATACCATTTTTCGGTGTTCAAAATGCTTTAGTTGACTATCACATCAACCCTATTAAACAGACGATTATTATTTCCATTTTACAGATGGAGAATGGACATTGAGAAATAGCAACTTCTCCAAGGCCACCTACTGAGTTCTTAGCTAAGACAAGATTTCAACCCTGATCCAAGGACAACACCTTATCCACTGTTCTACATATGCACTCCCCCTGCTCCTCTAATCTTCTCTGGCTGAAAGACTGCCTAAGAATCATTTCATCATCATCGCATTACTCAGGGGTGCAAAACATCAGCTATGTCCCCGCAGAACCATGCCTGCCTGCTAATTCAATGCCAGCTGAGGACTCCTTCATGCAAGGTGATTTCCCAGCTGCCCACTTAGACTAGCTTTCTGTTTCAGTATTTAATTAAGCAATTATGGCCTAATGGGACTACTCCATAGTAAGTGACTGGAGGATTGCAGCCTTTCTTTTCTGTAGAAGTTTCAACCAATCCTATAAAACTGAAGATGGAATAATTCCCTTCTACAGAATTCCACTGTTTCAGTAAAGACAGTATAGAAGGAATCTAATAAGGAATGTGAACCCTACAGACTATTTAATAAGAAAACTTTGTGAGAGTCCCCTTCTGAAAGGCATCCAGTCCAGTTTTGCAGATCCATGATGTTCAGACACTTTGGATAAGTATTGCTAAACATCCAAATGCTGGCATGCTTAGCCAAGCTAAATGAAAATGTTTAACTTCTCTAGAAGTTGATCTCTCTACTGAAGATGGTTATAGCTAGTGAGGCTGATCCTAAATCCTGTGTGCTATATGTATGCTGCATATGTGCACCATTTGCTGAGGCATCCCCTTTATGGGAAATTTTATGTGGACACAGATGCATGCATGCAGGGCATTAGGATCAGCCCCAGTGGGTGTTTTTAAACAAGATGCTTCCATGCATGGTCATCAGAAGTACCTGATCTGACCACCCATGTGAAGGTGGTGCATGGTGTGTGTGTGTGTGTGCATGCTCCTATGAGGCTATATGAACTAGGGCAGCCACCCATGTCAGCAGACTGGTTTGCCAC
Organism: Sphenodon punctatus; assembly: GCA_003113815.1. Taxonomy (NCBI): domain Eukaryota; kingdom Metazoa; phylum Chordata; class Lepidosauria; order Sphenodontia; family Sphenodontidae; genus Sphenodon; species Sphenodon punctatus. The sequence continues at coordinate 764,192 of QEPC01004256.1, read as the reverse complement.
TCATAGTCACTGTGGGTGGGAGATACAGCCTTTGCAAGTCACAAGGCCTGGTCGCAAGCATTGGGGAGTCCGGTTTCCCAGCGCTCATGCCCAGGAGATGGCAATTAATTGCAAAGGCCAGCCTGGTGCACTTTCCCCTCCCACATGGTGCATGGTAGAGGGAGCGTGAGGCGACTGCTATGGTAGCCATGCTGGGAGCCACCCATTAGAATCCCTCCCCCATGCACTCCACCTGAGTGGCTGCTCCACAGCTGTGCCACTCAGTGGCCATGGACTCCTCCCCCCCACATCCACCCCAGCCTTTATAATTTAAAAACACACAGTACCTATACTTTATGTCCGAGTTCTGCTTTACCTTTGAGATGTAATTTCTCATTACAAAAATACTAAACCGTAGAGTCGTAGACTGTCCGAGTTGGAAGGGACCTCTATGGTCACTTAGTCCAAACCACTGATTGGATGACTACCACTGCAACATCCCCGACAGATATCTGTCATGCCCTTTAAAAAAAACAAAAAAACTTCCAGTGATGGAGAGTCTACGACCTCCCTAGGCAACTTGTTTCCTTGTCGAAAAGCTCTTACTGTTTGGATGTTTTTCCTAATATCTAATTTTTGCCATCTTCTTGGTGGCAGCCTTTAGATATTTGGAAATTGCTATCATGTCTAAAACTTGCTTTCCAGACCCGTTATCATCTTTGTTGTCCTTCTCTGAACCTGCTCCAATTTGTCAATGTCCTTCTTAAAATTAGATGTGCAAAACTGGACACAATACACCAGGTGAGGACTGACCAGTGTTGAATAGAGGAGATTTTTTACCTCTGTTGACTTGGAGACAATGCAACTGAAAATTGCATTAGCCTTTTTTGCAGGCACATTGTTTTGCTGACTAATGCTTAGTTTGTTATCTACTACAATCCCAAGATCCTTTTCACATGTGCTTCTGTCAAGACAGGTATCCCTATCTATAGAGGTAGTTCTGGGGCGTGGACGGTATGGTCCATGGGGGCGGGTATCTCACACCCCAAGGGGACCAAGGTGCCTGAGGCAGGTGCAGGTTGCCACACACACACCCCGTGGGGGTGGGGGAAGAGCCAGGCCCAAAGTCCACATGTGGTGGGTTGATGTTGGTGAATGCGAGGTCCTTGGTCAACAAGGCCCCGATTATCCATGATATAATCTTGGATGGGGCTGTGGACCTCGCATGTATCATGGAAACCTGGCTGGATGAGTTTGCCACTCCAACTTTGGTGGACCTTGTTCCGGCCGGGTATGCGTGCAGCATCAGCCCCGCAGAGGTGGTCGGGGAGGTGATGTAGCGATTATTTTTAGAGAGTATTGGCCTGTTAGGAGGTATCCAGTTCAGGAGATTGAAGGTATTGAGGCCCTACACGTGGTGTTCGATTTGGCTGGGTGCAAGCTAGGGGTGTTGCTGGTATACTGGGCTCCTTCTTGTCTAGCGGCATCCCTGACCGCTCTAGCGGAGCTGGCCTCGGAGGTGGTGTTGGGCTCCTCTAGGACTTTGGTCCTGGGGAACTTCAACATCCATGCCGATGCCGGCCTTGTTGGGGCAGAGCGAGAATTCATGGCCGCCATGGCAACCATGGATTTGTCCCAGGGGGTTATCTTCCCGACCCACATGGGGGGACATATTCTCGACCTGATCTTCAGCTCTGGCCTTGAGGTGGGGGGTTCGGTTGTGGGGGAGGTTACAGCAGTGCCCTTGTCATGGACAGACCATTATCTCCTTCAGGCCAATCTCTCCGCACTCCCCCCTCAGAAGGAGGAAGGACCAGTTAGGATGGTCTGCCCTCAGTGGCTGATTGAACCTCAATGGTTCCAGGAAGTCCTGTGGGAGTTAACTTTGGTCCTGGACGGTCACTCTGTCGATGAGCTGGTCCAGTCTTGGAACATCTTGCTGGGGGAGGCTATCGACAGGGTGGCCACTGCAGGGCCCCTTGGTTCACTGAGGGGCTGCAGTGTATGAAGCAGGTAGGCAGGAGGCTGGAGCGACGCTGGTGGCGTACTCACTCTGACTCCGACCGACTTCTCCATAGGGCCCATTTGCGGTTCTATGTTGAGGCTGTGAGGACAGCGAGGAAGGAGTTCCTTGCTGTCCTCATAGCATCCGCGAAGTCATGCCCGGAGGAGCTCTTTCGGGTGGTGCGGGGGTTGGTTAGTCCGGCCTCGCTCCACCTGGACGGGGACGTGTACCAGGCCCGCTGCGAGGAATTTGTCAGCTATTTCGTGGACAAGATCGCTCAGATTCAGAGCAACTTTGCAGTCGGTAGAGAACGCGAGGCGATGGAGGCCCTGTCTGGTCCATCTTTGTGGGCGGAGTTTCAGGAAGTGGCGTCAGTCGATGCGGTGGATGTCCTGGGGTCTGTGAGGGCCACTTGTGAACTCGATCCATGCCCATCCTGGTTGGTGAAAGCCTCCAGGGAGACATTGGGGACGGTGCTGGTGGGGGTAGTGAACACGTCCTTGCAGCAGGGGAGGCTGTCGCCCAGTCTCAAGGAGGCTGTGGTGCGACCCCTGCTGAAGAAACCATCGTTCGACGTGGATGCCCTCGCCAGTTACTGACCTGTCTCTAACCTTCCCTTTTTAGGGAAGGTTATTGAATGGGCAGTGGCACTCCAGCTCCAGGCACATCTGGACAGCATCGGTTTCCTAGACCCGTTTCAATCTGGATTCTGCCCCGGCTATGGCACCAAGATGGCATTGGTGGCCTTGATCGACGATCTCCACTGGGAGATGGATGCAGGATGTTCAACATTTCTCATCCTGCTAAATCTCTCGGCCGCTTTTGACACCGTGGACCATGGGTTGCTGTTGAGATGGCTGCGTGACCTGGGGGGTCTGGAGGGGACTGTTCTTGAATGGTTACATTCATTCCTCTCAGGGAGAAGCCAGCGGGTGGTGCTGGGGGAGGAGACATCTTGCCCCCGCGCCTTATCATGCGGCATTCCGCAGGGTTTGATTCTGTCTCTGTTATTATTTAATGTTTATATGCAGCCCCTGGGGGAGGTCATGTGGGGGTTCGGGGTGCACTGTCACCAATATGCTGATGATACTCAGCTGTAACTCTCTTTTTCAGCAGACCCAGACCCTGCTATCTTGGTGCTATTCCAGTGTTTGGAGGCTGTGACGGAATGGATGTGGCAGAGAAGACTGAAGCTCAACCCCGATAAGATGGAGGTGATGGTGGTGGGGAGAGCAAAGGAGGTGTTGGCCCCCCTTATTGGCGGGGTTCACGTTCCCGTAGCTCAACAGGTCCGGAGTCTGGGGGTGGTGTTGGACGCGGACCTCTGCCTAGAGCGGTAGGTGGAGGCAGTCGCAAAGGCTGCCTTTCACCAGTTATATCTGGTGCAGAGCCTGCATCCGTTCGTCTCTGGCTCGGACCTGGCCTCCCTCATCCATGCCTTTGTCACCTCGAGGCTGGACTATTGCAACGCACTCTACATGGGGCTTCCCTTGTGTTTGGTTCGGAGGCTGCAGCTAGTGCAGAATGTGACGACCCGTCTCCTTTCGGGGACGGATCACCGGGAGCACATAACACCAATGCTCCAGGCTCTGCACTAGTTGCCGGTAGCGTACCGAACCAGATTCTGGGGGTTGGTATAGATTTACAAAGCCCTTCACGGTCTCGGCCCCTCATACCTTAAGGACCGCCTCGCCCTCCATGCCTCGGAGCAGCTCCTTTGCTCTGCTGGGGGTGCCTTCTTGGAGGTCCCCCGCGTAAAGCGGGGGGCTACAATGAAGAGGGCATTCTCGGTGGCCGGGCTGCGTCTTTGGAACTCCCTGCCAGAGGAGGCCCACCTGGCCCCAAGCCTATTAGTATTTTGGTGGAAATGCAAGACCTGGTTGTTCATCCGGGCCTTTGGGGAGGGGTGGATAGTGATTTTTATTCCCCTATTCCAAGTAATTTATATCCCTGGCCCAGTCCTATATGTTATTTTATATATTTACATGAAGTGTTTTTAAGTGTTTTTTTTAGTTTGTTTTAAATTGTATTTTATTGCTGGAAGCCGCCCCGAGCTGTATTCAGGAGGGGCGGGGTATAAATTCAATAAGTAAATAAATAAATAAATAATGCTTGAACATTTAGTTTTTTCCTTAAATGCAGAATTTTATATTTATCTCAGTTGAATTTCATTTTTTAAAATTTCAGCCCAGATTTCCAACCTATCAGTATTATATTTTAAATTCTACTTCTCTCTTCCAAAGTATTAGCTACCCCTCCCAGTTTTGTGTCATCTGAAAACTTGATATATATTCCCTCAACCCCTTCATCCAAATCATTAGCAAAAATGTTGAATAGTACCAGACCCAGGACAGAGTCCTGAAGGACCCCACTCAATACTTTCCTCCAGTTTGATGATGAGCCATTGATGAGCCAGTATGGTTCTTCAGGGTAATTTAGGCATGACGGGCATGGAGGCCCGCCATGCTCAATCATGGACCGGGATCCATTTCAGATCCTGGTCAGGAATCAGGCCAGAAATCCTTTATACATGCCATCCTGATTCTGCCTGGGGATCGGGAAGGGGCGGGGCTTCCTGGGGAGGGGGCGGGGCTGCATGGCACAATGTGCGGCCTCACAGCCCCCTCCCCCCGCACTCCCCTGGCCACCCACCCTCCGGGAGACGGGCAGGCACAGTGGCCAATCCAGTCAGGACCACGATCCCGTGGTCGGGACCATGATCCAGGCTGGCTGAAGGTAACAGATGTTACTTTGGGCCGATCCTGGATTGTGGCCACCGTCATCATGGTTGGGGCCCAATCACATCATGCTTTTGGACCTCTGGGCGAAAGTGTGGTCAATGTGATTCTGCCAGAGATTCACTGGGGTGAACATCTGGCAGAAATCACAACAGATGTTACGGTATGAACGGCCACCACAGGGGATTCACTGTGCGTGACCATGGTATCATAACATCTGAAATCAGCCGCTTTTGATACCGTGGACCATGGGCTGCTGTTGAGATGGCTGCAAGACTTGGGAGGTCTGGACAGCACTGTCCTTGGATGGTTCCGCTCATTCCTCTCAGGTAGAAGCCAGCAGGTGGTGCTGTGGACTGAAACATCTAGCCCCCGGGCCTTGACCTGCATCATTCTGCAGGGTTCCATACTGTCTCCACTGTTGTTTAATGTGTATATGCAGCCCCTGGGGAAGATCATGAGAGGGTTCAGGTACGATGTCACCAATATGCTGATGACATTCAGCTGTACCTCTCAATTTTAACTGACAAAGGTCCTGCTGTCTTGTTACTCTCCCAATGTTTGGAGGCCGTGGCGGATTGGATGTGGTAGAGCAGACTGAAGCTCAGTCCCAATAAGGTGGAAGTGATGGTGGTGGGAAGGGCAGGGGATGTGCTGGCCCCCCTGATAGGGGGGGTTCGCCGCCTGTTGCTCTTCAGGTTCGAAGTCTGGGGGTGGTTTTGGATTCAGGTCTCCGTCTGGATTGACAGGAGGTGGTGGCTAAAGCCACCTTTCACCAGCTGTATCTGGTACGGGGGCTTTGACCGTACCTCTCCGGGCCCGATCTGGCCACTCTCGTCCATGTCTTCATCACCTCGAGGCTAGACTACTGCAACATGCTCTACGTGGGGCTTCCCTTGTTTCTGGTTCAGAGGGTGCAGTTAGTGCAGAATGCGTCAGCCCATCTCCTGACGGGGACGGGGCGGCGTGAGCACATAACACCGGTACTCCACGCTCTGCACTGGCTGCCTATAGCGTACTGAGCCAGATTCAAGGTGTTAGTATTGATTTACAAAGCCCTGCACGGTCTGGGCCACTAATCTCTCAGGGACCACCTCGCCCTCTCTGCCTCAGAGCAAGCCCTTTGTTCCACCGGGGGCGCCTTTCTGGAGGTCCCCCGTGTAAGATGGGGGGCCACAATGGAGAGGGTGTTCTCGGTGGCTGGGCCGCGGATGTGGAACTCCCTCCCGGAGGAGGCTTGCCTGGCCTCGGGCCTGTTGGCCTTTCGACCTATCAGTAAGACTTGGCTGTTCTCCCCTTTGGAGGGGAGAGTGGTGGGGTGGGGGGGTTAATTTTTGTGGGGAGTGTTTTAAATTTGTTTTAATTATGATATTGTAGATTTTTTATGTATAAAANGTCTCTCAGATTGTAAGCCCTAGGGGCAGGGACCGTATCTATTTTATTACTTTGTAAAGTGCCAGGTACACTGCTGGTGCTATATAAATGTTTGTTAATAATAATAATAATAATAATAAAAATTGTTTTATATTATGCTGGAAGCTTCTCCAAGATGCCGTAGGCATGGGGGGCAGCATATAAATATAATGAAATAAAAAAATAAAAAAAAGAATTACCCTCAGTCAGCCATTAATCCATATTGTTGTAATGTCTCCCAGATCATACTTCGCAAGCTTATCAGGGAAACTTTCATGTGAAACTTTGTAAAATGCTTTGCAGACATAAAGATATATTATGACCACAACATTCCCCTCATCCACTAAGCTAGTTACTCTGTCAAAGGAGGAAACATGTTTTCGGCCATGACTTGCTCCTAACAAGTCCATGCTGACATTGCATTGTCATCAGGGTACTTACAGACTGACTGGTTGTATGATCTGTTCTAGTATTATCCCAAGTATTTTAGTCAGACTGAATGGTCAGTAATTTCCCAGATCCTCCTTTTTAAAAGACAGGGGCATTTGTCCCTCTCTAGTCTTCTGGCACCCCACCTGTTTTCCAAGAGTTTTCAAAGGAAGACTTGAAATTATTAAAAGAAACTAGGTAGTCTCTGACTATCACTTTATCTATTCCAGCTGTTAGGAATTACACCATTTCCCCCCAAACCCATACCCCTCCCCCTTGGAAGCACTCCACGAGACACAGCTCAAAGGGTGCAGGGGAACAGAAGGGGGGGAGGAAAAAGAAAAACAAAGAAAAGCCCCATGCAAAACTGCTTGTGTCAGAAGGGATAAGAGAATGGAACAAGGGAGGCTCCTGGGTAAACAATGGAGCAGTCAAAAACAGGTAGCTGCCCTCTTTTGAGATGAGCCCTCCACGACTGCCTAAAACTCTGAGCAAGCAATAGATAGATTGTTAGGCTGATAGCTCCACACCTGCTTAAGAACAGCCTTCATCCCCTGTCTATAGAAACTCCCTTTTGCCCTCTTGTTCATCCTGCCATGTCTCCCATTGAAATCCTCAAGGCTCTAGTTTCCCCAAAACATCATGCAAGGGTTTCTTTTTCAGCCCTAGCATTCCTGAGCACCTCTGGGATCCCTTTTTTGCACGAAGTGCCTTTGGGACCCCTTGTTCTGCCTCTAAGGACTCTATAACTGCCCTTGTCCCCATGAGAAAGTTGGGTTATTCTTGAATGCAGACACAAGCAGGTTACTCTGTGCGTGCTTGCCTCAAGGATCTCTCCCAGACCACCACCACCCTGGTCTGTCCAGCTCCACCCCGCCAGGAACACCGCTGGATCTATCCCCTTTTCAACATGACTGGGTAGGTAATATTGTTTATTTCCCTTCACCCCCCTCCCTCCCTCCCTCAATGTCCACTTGCACCAGGGTGACAAGACCAGAGGGTTCCTCTATGTGAATTATTGTGTATGTATATCAACTGTGGGTATTTTCAGACGATACGCGGGCCGTTGGCCCCGTACCGGCACCAACGGCTTCGTTCCCCGCCGGGGTCACCCCGTAACGGCACAACAGACGTGCCGGGGGGATCCCGGTGGGGAAAGTGGGAGGGGCCGGGGCCGCGTGGCGCAACGTGTGGCTGCGCGGCCCCGCCCCCTCCACGCACCCCGCCACCCGCCCTCCGAGGAGACGGGCGGGCGGCGGGGCCAATGCGGCCACCGCGTCTGGCCGATCGTGCCACGGCCCGGGATCCCGCCGGGGATCCCGGGCTGTGGCACATGGCCAGACGTTACTTTTCCTTGGCCACGGCC
>QEPC01004256.1:717341-748385 GCA_003113815.1 Sphenodon punctatus | reverse complement strand
ATTTTAATCCCCCACCCATTTATTTATTTGTTTTTCTAGCCCTGTTTTATATGATGTGTTTTAGATGATGTATTTTATATTTATATTTTAAAGTGAATTTTAATATTTTATTATTGTTGTTAGCCGCCCCGAGCTGCATTGCAGGAGGGGGCGGGATATAAATCTGTAAAATAAATAAATAAAAATAAATAAATAAATAAATTTTATCAGTGTTAGAGTCTGTGTGAAAAGGGTGAGAGCCGCCTCCATTTTCTCAGATGGCTCTGTGGGTGGGTGATGGGTGGAGGTGGGCATGGGCCGGGAGCGCACATGCACTCCCACCCACTGCCCATGGTGTTTCTATGAGTGCACACCTATCCCCCCCAACTGCTGTGGCATGTGCACAGACGCCCCTCCCCCCACCGCACACCCGCCCGTACACCCAGGGGGGTTGGGGGTGGTGCATCCGTGTAAAAAAGGCCGGTGACAAAGAAAAATGCTGTCATGGTAGAAGAGTATTCCAGTCAAGCTGCTTTGAGAAAACTATAACATATGATTATCATTGGCCAGCATTTAGTGTATATCAGTTTAGTGTAACATGCCAATGTTTAGTTTAAAAACTTCTGAATTGTGCATCATTCTTATCAAATAGTAAGAATATTTTAAAAGATCCCCTTAGCACTTAGTATCCATATGTTTCACAAGTACCTTGGCATCTTTTACCCACAGTATACAAATGGGGAAGTAATATATGCAAATGAATACAAGATTTTAGTATATATACAGCTAAGTCACGTTGGATGATAAAATGTTTCATGGCCTGAAATGAACACCCAAGTTGGCACATATTTAGAGAAATATAATCTAATTTAGACAAATGTGATTTTTTGCTATTAAAATTGTGCAAAATTATGTGTGAAACTCTCTTATTTCCCTATGGTTGGTTACCTGAAAATGCAAACAATTGGTAAGAGACAGGAGGACATTAATTTTCAAATAGATCTTTCCTCCAACAAAGGAATGGCAAACTGATTATCCTTTTTGGGAATCACTGAATGGACTAGATCACAGAATAGGTGCTTAGGGGATTCACTTTTCTGGGCAGGGCTGAAAGAAAACATGCATGGTAATGGTAAGGTGGCACATGGGCACCAAAGTTACATTAGACAGACTTGTGATCATGTTATTGGCAGATTGCTTAAAGAGATCATAATGTTAATAGTAGCCTGGCAGCATAACACCACAGGTGAAAAGAGTTTATCGGCTGCCTCAGTGTAGGTGGGGGAGCCACTGATTGGCCTTGAAAATGCAGATGGGGGCGGGGGGGAATGTAAATGTGTCCCAGAAGTGCAATGAGAAGCCAATGTTTAGTGGGAAATTAATTGGCCTGACAAATTGGTACTACTGGTTAAGCAGAGCACCTCTGAGCATGTGGCCTTGTTCCTTCATTATAGTGTGGCCCCAGCAATATCTATGCTAATAAGCTGGGAGGAAGCAGCCTGCGTGTAATGGACTGGCACCTCCGGTAAAACTAGATTTCTGGGTGAATGTTTACTGGGCATATGGGGCTGACATTTGCTGTCCACTCTCTTTGTTTATACAGATTTCTAAGCCCCGACTGCCCGACTCTAGGGTGTCAGGAGAATGTTTCCACAGAAGCTGCTAAGCATATGTGTAGGGAAGGGAAGCAAGATTCTCATTAAAAGATTACCCATATGAAGATGTAAGAAGAACATCTGTCTCTCAAGTAGGTTGGTACATTGGGGTTTTGAAAAAAACCCAAACACACCTTGATCAAATTTCAAGTTTCATGGTATGTTGTGCTGGTGAGGAGGGAGCTTAGCCCCAAGAATGGTGATCTGTAGGAGTGGATTGTGTTTTGATTCAGGTTTGCTTTTGACCTTTGAATGCTTTGTGTTTCAGGAGGTTAGTGTGCTTCGACAGGAAGCTGGAGACCGAACTGGACTGAAACTAACAAAATGAAGTTCAACAGAGATAAATGTAAAGTTCTGCATTTAGGTAAGAAAAATCAAATGTCCAAATACAGGATGAGGGATGCCTGGCTTGGCAGCAATACATGTGAAAAGGATCTGGGGATTGTAGTTCATCAGAAGTTGAACATGAGTCAGCAGTGTGATGCAGCAGCAGCAAAAAGAGACGCTAATGCAATTTTAGGCTGCATTAACAGAAGCATCTTTTCCAAGACATGAGAAGTAATAGTTCCACTCTATTCTGCACCGGTCAGACCTCATCTGGAGTACTGTGTCCAGTTCTGGATACTGAACTTTAAGAAGGACATCGACAAATTGGAACTGGTTCAGAGGAGGGCAACAAAGATAGTCGGGGATCTAGAGGCCAAGTCCTTTGAGGAAGGGTTGAAGGACCTGGGTATGTTTAGCCTAGAGAAGGGGAGACTAAGGGGAGGCATGATAGCCATCTTCTGCTACTTGAAGGGCAAAGACTTATTCTCTCTTGAACCTGAAGGCAAGACTAGAAATAATGGGATCAAATTACAAGAAAGCAGATTTCAGTTAAACATTAGGAAGAACCTCCTAATGGTAAGAGCTGTTTGACAGTGAAACAATTGCCTAGGGAGGTGGTGGGTTCTCCTTCACTGGCAGTTTTCAAACGGATGTTTGACAGCTATCTGTCTGGGATGCTGTAGCTGCGGATTTCCTGCACTGAACAGGGGGTTGGACTAGATGACCTCTGATGTAACTTCCAACTCTATGATTCTATGGTATTTTGGACTAGATGCAGGTGGTGATGATCAAGGCAGGAACCCCTCAGCCTTCCACCAGCAGTGGCACTGAAGAGGGGGACAAACAAAGGGTGTAGCACACCCTTCTTGAAGCACTCTCTGGCACTGGCAGCACTGATGTGGGGGAAGATGTGGGAAACAGTGATGTGGGTGCTGATGTAGGTGCTGTGGGTGATGTTGGGGCACCCATCTGTCCTGTTGGGCAAGCTTCCCTCCCCCTGGAACCTCCCTCCAGGAGGCAACTATAGTTGGGCAAGATTTCAGGGAGGAGTAGTTTGATCTCATCCCCCCCGCCCCCGGCTCCCATTAGCAGCAAAACAGCCCATATTCACCCTCTCTTAACCTCATTGCAGCAGGGTTTCCTCTCCTATTCCCAAGAACCCCTACTTTGGCAGGAACAGCAGCAGTAGTGACAGCAGCAGCAGCATGGGGTTGAGATTTCTGCTATAGCCCTTCAGTGGAGGCTCTCGACAGTCAGGGGAGTGAGGAGGAAGGACAACCCTGCTGTTTCTCCCGTAGGTCAACTATGTGGGCTTACTTTAAGCAGATTGGGGGAAGGGTGTCATCCAGGAGAAGTGGAGTGCAAGCACTGTAGGAAGTGCATCAGCAGTGGCAAGCGCCCTGCCAGTCTGAGGGCTTCCAATGTTTCCCCACTGGAGTGCTCTCTGCAAGATGATACACTGCCAGACTTTGGGGTGCCAGGGCCAGTGTAACTACCTACTGTATCTGCTCATCCTCTGCCTTGTTGCCTGATACTATCCACCCCTGCTGCTCCTCCTGCCAGTGCACCTCTCTCACACACAAGTCCTGCTCCCCTGAGGTGCTTTCTGCATGTTTATACCCTGCCAGACTTTGAGGTGCCAATGCCAGTACCTGATGCCTCTGCTCCTCCTCCACTTGTCTGCCTGACACTGTCCACTCCTGCTGCTCCTCTTGCCAGTGCGCTTCTCTCACACACAAATACTGCCCCCCTAGGGTGCTCTCTGCAAGTTGATAACTTGCTCGACTTTGGGATGCCAGCACCAGTGCCACTACCGAATGACTCTGATCCTTCTTCTCTGGCTGCTTGCCTGGCACTGCCTGCTGCTGCTGTCCCGATAGTGCACCTCTCTCTCATATACAACTCCGCAAATCAATATCCTTCCAGACTCTGGGGTGCCAATGCCAGTGCCACTACCTGCTGCCTCTGCTCCTCTTCTGCCTGTCTGGCACTCTCTCTCCCCCGTCCTGCCCCCTGGGGTGTTGTCGACCACATTTTGAGATGCCAAGCAAGCCTGATTGCTGCTCATCTGAAAACGGCTGCTGCTGATACTGTCAGTCTGTATTCTCTCTCTCTCTCTCTCTCATAAGTCCTGTTTCCCTGGGACAGTCTCTGCTACTTTAAGTCCAACAGATGTGGACAGCATTTCTCCTTTGCCAATCCTTTTTGGTTCTCAGTGCCGGCTTGCCCCACTGCCTGCATCCCTGATGCTCCATCTTTTGCCAGCCTGTTGTATGACAGTCTCTCAATGATATTCTTCTAGGGGTGGGACTCCAGGAGGATTACCAGATACCAGATTTACTGGTATTGGAACTCCTGATATCGGATTTACCTGTATCAGAATATCAGATTTTTAACATTGCCGATTCTACCGTTTTTTTTTACATTGTGGCCATTGCTAAATGGTGTTGATGTAAAAAAAACTGGTAAAACTGGCAATGTTAAAAATCCAATATTCCGATACTGGCAAGTATCGGTATTATCAGATTAAACTGATACTGCCCATTATCAGTATTATCAGATTAATCTGATACCAATAGTCCCACCCCTATATTCTGCTTCCATGAAGTTGAAGCTTTGCTAGGGGCACTCATCACCATCTGTCTCCTACTTCCTCTGAGAGTCACAGTGCCTGCTGCTTCAGGCCCCGTCCCCATGCCCACTGCCTGCCAGTGTCTGCTCTTGCTCTGTCCCCTCTCCCATGCTACAAAGCAGTCTCTCTGTGATATTTCTGCCACTCTGCAACACTCTCAGCAAATTTGGGAAAGGGGGAAACTGCTTTGGAAGCAAAATACAAGAACTTCCTAAGCCTTAGGAAACCCTAAAATGATTCCCCTTGGAATCCAATGTAAAAAACAAAACTATATTGAAAATAACATTTTTTTAAATGAAAATTTTGAAAATGAAACCACATCCCTACTTTCCTGTTTATTGTAGGGTAACTAACCACCTGCATTACACACATAGAGGGCTGCATCCCCTTACACACACAAGCTATATACCAAGGCTGCATCCCCTACTTGCTTGCTTCCCAACCAAATGTAGTGAGTCTCAAAATTTTGAGAAGCAAAACACAAACTTCCCACCTTACAAAAATTGGCACTAAAAACCAGAATAGAAATCAGAATTACAAAATTTGCACTCCTTCCACATCCCTATTCTCTAACAAGTTTTCCCATTTCAAAGTTGGTGTCCATTTGTGTGTAAGGCAATTTTATAAATATACAGGGAAGCCAACTGCAAGCAAATAAACAATGAAACAAGAACACTGCATAAGAACTAGGGGGCTTCACTGTGTTCAAAAAAAGGTATAATTATATTGAAAAATGACCTTTTCCCAAACACAATGGAACTGTTTCGTTCTTCTGTAAGCCAGTTAAGGCAAAGTAAGCTTAACTCATAGGCCAAATGGGTAATATCTCATTAATGAGGTGGGGAACATTGTGCCAAATCTGCAAACACAGATGGCACCCCTTTCAGAAAGTTCTAGAGAACTTTGTGTGGAAGACTGCATACTATAGAAGAGGTCTCTGTCTGAAAATATTTTGACTGTGGGCCAAAATGAGAATAAAAAGTTAGTGGCAACTCCCAGCCAGCAGGGCATGAGGAGGTCTGTTGCCAGAAGCTGGGGTAGAACAGCTTTGCCAAATCTGCTTTGCCCTGATCATCTAGATGCAGATTAGTGCTGTTAATAAAAGATAAACATTATTTTTAAAAATGTATATTTAATTAACTAATTTTATTAACTAATTTAAATCAGAGTTTAATTCATGCTTCGAAGTTTAAAATATGAAGGGGGTTGTTGAGGGGAAATCATTGCATGTACTGCTACTGTTTCTTTTATTTTGTGACAGGACTCTAAGTTAGTTGGCTAGGAGAGCTATCACCAAACTGAGATGAGGAACAAGGCCTGAAGAGATCTTCTACACTCAGACTGCATAAGCTTAGTGAAGGGGTAAACTTAGGCATGCAGGAGCATATGTGGCCTATGACTAGCATTTATTTGGCCACTTTCCAGTTCCTGGATCTGGACCCTAGATCAAGTTCCAGATCCTCTTCCTGAGCAAACCCCTTAAACAACCCCACCCTCAACTTCTATGTGGGGGCAAAAGGCAAGGGTCAGTTAAGTATTCATATATGTATGAAGATAGATAGATAGATAGATAGATAGCTAGATGTGCGAATGCGGTTCGACCCGTTCAGAGGGCCGAACCGAACGGCTAAACTGAACGCAGAAGTGGCCAAACAGTTCAACCGTGTTTGGATGAGTTTGGCTGTGTTCGGGCAGGAAAAACATGACTGGAAGGCCTGGCGGGTGGGAGGGGGGCAGCTGATGAGCAGACTTCCTCGCGCCAGGGGTGGAGAGGCTTGGAATAGCAGCCAGGCTTCCCAATCACCATCCCTCTTTTCCTCAGACCACTAGCTTCGCAGACAGAGATTGGCATGGGGCTAGGCTGCACGGAGCCAATGGGGCTTGTTGTAAGGTGAGCACAGGAAGTAACAAAAGTCATACAAGATGGAAAGCTCTGTCCTCAGTCTTTCTTTCTGAAGCATTGGGTAGGCTTCCACTGCCTCAGTTAATGCTTGCTCGGGAAAGGTTCGCTGATGTGTTTCAAACAAAGTCCCCTGTAAAAATGTTGCACTCACCAGGTGTTTATTAAATGCAAAACGTTCTCTGGAATGTGAAATTATGATGTCGCATACTTCAACTGCAACTTGATCCAAGACGTCTATGGTTCTGCCTCTGGGGGGCCGATATTGTTCTGGTAACTCAGAGTGTAGGTCTTTAATGGAGTCTCTGACTCTGTTGATGCTCCTAATAAAATCTGATGTAGATCTCCGAATCGCTACTGAGTCAATGCCTCTTTGCTGAAGTTCATTAAAGAGGATATCCACATGAGGCATTATTCTGTGGAACAGAAACAAGAAATACAGGAACTCCTGATCTTCTTCCAACATCTGAATAAATCCCCTGGCCTCACGAACAGCACTGGTATCATAATTCGAAGAACTTATTTCCTGGAAACATTTGATGAGAGCTTCTTGACGTTCAAAGACCACATTCACTGTCCGGACGTTGAAGTTCCATCGTGTTGCAACTGCTCTGGGGAGCCTCCTTTTTATCATGCGTCCAGAACTTCAGTCCTTTTTGGAGAACGTGAGAAGAAAGATGGGAAGCCAGACAGATCTGCAAAAAACAACTTCACTGCCTTTATTTGAGACACAGCTTGCTGCGTTACCAAGTTTAATTGATGGGCATAACAATGAACATAATGGGCATTTAAGTATTTGTCCCGGATCTTCTTTTGGACTCCCCCATGCTGACCACGCATCTTGCTCGCACCATCATAACTTTGTGCTATGAGTTTCTGCTTGTCCACATCCTCTCTAAAAACAGCATCCAGTTGCTGAAGTATAGCTGCAGCAACTGTTTCGGCATAAGAGTCTGGCAGCTGTGTGAATCCATAGAAGCATTCAACAGTTGAGCCATCGTCATCAATGCACCGGTAAATCAGCACACTTTGGGTGTGTGTAGACACATCTGTGGTGTCGTCAGCCTGGATGGCCACAAATTCAGTGGTTTTTAACTGCTGAATAATGAAATCCCTAGCCACTGAAAGCATACAGTCAAGCAGTTCATTCTGAATGGTTTTTGAAAGGCCCCTGAAGACGGTCACACTCTGCAAGTGCTTTTCCATTGCAGAATCAATGGTAGTGACCAAGTTGACCAGGCCCCGAAACACCCCTGGATTCAAAGATTCCTCAGTTTCATCGTGCCCTCAAAGTGCTAACTCGAAAGCACCACAAAACCTTATACAATCAATTATTTTACCAAGGATGTACCGGTTGTGTTCAACTTCTTGGTTATGCTTTCGTATAGACAGACGGTAGCCTTCACCTATTTGTTCTGCGATGTTTGTGGTGCCCAACAATGCCAACTTTAGGCAACTCTCAATGTGAGTTTTGCAGTCTTCATGCTTCTTGGCCTTTTCACCGAGATGCTTCATGTTTGTCACTCCTTTCTGTGTCCATGGTTTTTCACCCCCAAACAACAAACAGGGAAAGCAGAACAATGCATTTCTGGTAGCACAGCCACATAGCCAGTCCTTTCGCTCATACCATGCTCTGCTAAACCTCCGTGTATAGTCTTTGCCTTTCTCATGTGCAGCTTGCTCAATATGTAGGTCAGGACGATCAGGTCCCAGCTCCTTCACACGACACTTGTCAGCCATATCCAGTCTTGAAAATGGGGTTTTGAGGAGTGCATCTACAGTGTTCATTTTCAGTAGCTATCTGTGTCCTCACTGCTTTTGTCCTGTAAAATAAATATTCACATCACAAATACAGAAAGGGCACAACGCAGAGAGCTCCAAGGGGCCATGTCAAAGTATGAATGAACGAAGCAATAAAATCAATGGGGCTGAAGGGCAACAGTACAAAAAATATCTAGCCATAGATTTCTTTTAAATCAAGCTTGAAGAAAGAAAAAGTCCACCCCTTAAAGCCAGCAAGACACCGCCGTGAAAAACCAAGACTGGGACTGTGGGGATGGGAGTTGGATAATGTTATCACAGACCTTCTTAGAAAATTAGATTTTACAGGTTTATAGTTATTTGTAATGTTAACCGTGACTGGGACTCAAGCCCAAAACCACAAATTTCATTCATATCTAGCTTTTAAAAAAGCCCCAAAACACAGGCACCCTTTGTAAAAACACCCCAGTCACTTCTGAAGCAGGGATTGGTCGGTGTACCTCCAACACACATGCAGCAGGTCCCTTCTGNTAGACAATGACATGCATTCTACATAACCAATTAACCATGCAAGATTGGTCCCATTAAAACCAGAGATCGAAACCCCCAAAACACTGTTAGTTTTACACCAGATCAAGGACTGGGGGGAAAAAACACAGTTTGCATTCACACATCGAGCTTTTTAAAAAAAACCAAAACACAGGCACCCTTTGTAAAAAACACCCCAGTCACTCTGAGTCCAGTAGTACATGATACTGAGGAGGAGGAGGAGGATGAAGATTGACAATGACATGCATTCTACATAACCAATTAACCATGAAAGATTGGTCCCATTAAAACTAGAGATTGAAACCCCCAAATCACTGTTATTTTTACACCAGATCAAGCATTGGGGGAAAAAAACCACAGTTTGCGTTCACACATCAAGCTTTTAAAAAAGCCCCAAAACACAGGCACCCTTTGTAAAAACACCCCAGTCACTTCTGAAGCAGGGATTGGGGTCCCTCCAACACACATGCAGCAAGTCCCTTCTGAAGCAGTATTATTGTCCTCTGCTGTGTGTGTGTGTGTGTGTGTGTGTTTGGGGGGGAGGGCAATTAGTATTTAATGCCCCATGATTCACAATTGCTTTTTTAAAAAAAAACATACAGAAGTCCCTTCTGAAACAGGGAATGGGATTGTCCTCCCAACACACGCACCCAGCGGAGGATAAGAACACTTCAGGGCAACGGCAGGGTAGTGAAGTAGATGGCTAGCTGCTTCCCCACCTCACAGGCACTCACACAAAGCACCCCAATGAACCCCAGAATCAAGATAGAACCAATTGCTGCTATGTCACTGTGTCTTGGTACACTACTTCACAAAGCACCTCTCCCCAATAAAATCCCAGACCCAGACATGACTCAGACAAGCACCCTAAATCCCAGGGGTCCAGGACTCCAGTTTTAGCACTCCAGGCCAGACCACAAAAAAGTACAAAATAAATTAAAATAAATAATTATAATAATTATTGATTTATTAGCAGCATGACCAAAGGTCATTGCTTAAGAAAACAAAACCACAGCACAATAATAACAATAAAACACTAAAACAATACTAATAATAAAACAAAAAGCAAACACTACATAACAAAATACATTAAAATAAACCAAAATCCTTTAAAATAGAACAAAGGAATAGAAAATTAAAGGAAACCATCACCACACCTACCTTTATAGTAAAAAAAAACTTGCTGCCTGGAGTTCAGCTCAGCTACAGTAGCCCATACCTGGCTGGCTCCCAGTTCCCGCTCAGATTCTGAGTCTCTCAGTCTCTCCTCCCCTGCCCGCCCCTCCTCACACACAGACACAGACACAGTACTGCTACTGCACATCCCCCACGTTTGACTGTGGTCACTGCAGCCAGGGCTATAGCTGTGGAGCTGTGGAGCCCAAAAACCTGTGTTTTTTTGCTGGAGGATTCCTAAAGGAATTCTCAAGTGCCTGCCCCCTGCCCGCCCCCAAAATGCAAGTGAGGATGCGTGAGATACCAAGAAAAAGGGCTCTAAGACCATCGCCCAGTGTCTCGCACATGCTCACTTGCCTTGCTCACTACTGGGGCCCCCTCCTAATGTGGGCTGGCCTGCAGGGCCCCCATTCAGACAGACCTGATTTTCTCTGATGCAGTGCTGTGATCTGCGTGCGTGTCAGTTGGCGTTGCTTCCTCCTCTCGCCGGCACCGCTGAGCCCCTCGCTTCCTTCACTGCTCCAGCAGCACACACACACCACATGTGTTTACTTGGTCCGCTGCCGCTCCTCTGCTTCTGCGCAGCCATTGGGAGCTCCTCCCCCAGTCCACGCACTGCCTGGCCCGACCACCTTCATGTACTTGCTGAGCTGCTGTGGTGCTCAGTGCTGCGCGCTGCTGCGCATGCTCCCGATGCCTGGAAGGCTTCCCCCGCCCTGACTAAGTTTTTTCAATCAGTGCAGCTTAGTGTGGGGACCTGGGGGAAGCCTAGGCACTAGGTAGCGTGTGCATATGTGAGCCGGCGCATCATCAGGATTCAGGAATCCTTCTTCAAGCGGGGGATTCCCTGCTCAGCGCTGGAGCCTCAGAGTCAGGACTCAGAGGACTCAGGTAAGTGATGCTGCACACTGCTGCGGCTTCTCGGTCAGTCTGCCAAGTCCCCCCCCTACAAAGTCAGGAACCAGGGGGGGAGGAATTTTTTTTTTTTTTAAATTAAAAATTCCTTCCAACACCTAGGGCAGCAGCAGCCTAGTCAGGGCTTGTGGGGCACCGCCCAACAGCCCTGAACTAGGAGCCGCTGCTGATAATAATAAAAAAATTATCCAGTGCATTCTTTGGGTGGGAGAAATAGAGAAGGGAAGCAGGAGAGGCCAGTCTTCTACCCATAAGCCAGGCAATGGGGCATGTGGCAGAGGTGGCAGGGGCCGTGCCAGCAGAGTGGCAGGCATCAGCAGCAGCCCGAGCCCATCACCACGCCCCAAACATTACAGGCCTGATTTTGGCAGTCGGGCTTCAGAGGCTCCCAGCAGTGGCACTAGTTGGGGTGCGGTTCAGCAGTGCCTCCTGCTACACAGGGCACTGGAAGGCCTGCAGTACAGGAGGCTGCGGCTGCCTGTGCTGCGGCTGCAGGAGCTTCGGATGTTCCTCCAGGGCCACCAATGTCCCCGACCCCCATTGTTGAGGTGATCCGCTGGAGTCCAGGGCTAGTGGATCCCACCCTGGCTGCTAGAGGTAGGGCTCGATCCCAGGTCACTGGCAGCAGGGAGAGGAGTAGCAGCAGCAGCTATAGGGGGCACAGGGGGAGTGGCAGCAGCATTGTGGGCAGTCCATCAGCCTCAGGGTCCTAGTACTCCCCTTCGCAGGGGGACATCACTTTGATTGGGACAGCGAGGCAGACATTAGTCCTGTGGAGGAGATGCCTGGTGCTGAGGTGATGGCTGTCCCTCCGAGAGTTGTGTCACCACCATGTTCTGCCCTTCCCAGCAGCACTGTGAGTGGTGCATCACCCGATGCAGGCCAGGAGGCAGGAGGGGAAAAAATCCTCCATCTGGTCACATTTTATTTTACGTTGGTGTGGGCAGATGATCCCAGGGAGGTGCAGTGCAGTTTGTGCCAGAAGATGGTGAAGCGTGGGCAGTTCCTCACCAACCTTGGCACAACTGTCATGGCGAGGCACCCAAAGGGATGCCACAGTGATGTGCTGCTAAGAGGGCAAGCAGGGGCAGTGGACGCCAGCAGGTTCCTGACTACAGCAGCCAGTCGTCCGCCTCCATCAGCAGGCAAGCATCCTGCTCAAACAGTTGCCTCTAGAAGCAGGAGCGGTATCACTGCTAGGGGGGAGCAGCAGCAGCAGCAGCAGTAGCAGCAGCAGCAGCAGCGTCAATGCACCATGGAGGAGCTGGGGTGGGGGCAGCGGCCAAATCCATCTGGAGCTGCAGCATGTGGAGGGTGGTGTGGCTTTCAACTGAAAGGTGAGGTGATGGCTGTCCCTCCGAGAGGGTGGTGTGGCTTCAACTGAAAGCCACACGCATGTTGGAGGAAATGATCACCCTGGATGGGAAGTCCTTCTCAGTGGTCAGGGGCATGGGGTTTAGGTGCATGACTGGTTTTCTGGCCCTCCAGTTTAAGCTTCCCTCTCTCACCACCCTGAGTGGGCAGGTGGTTCCACCCTTGTACCAGGATTTAAAGGAGTGGGTGAGGGAGCAGCTGGCAAGGGCTGGGGGTGCCACCATCCACATCACGACACACCTGTGGTTGAGCCTACCTGGCAGCCATGGCGCACTGGTGGCAGGACCTGGCAGCAGCATTTGACAGTGGCAGGAGGGGTCCTGAAGCATGGTATAGGTGGGCCCTACATCAGGTGGAAGTAATGGACATCCCCCACACCACTCGCAACATCGAGGCATCCCTGACCACCATGGTGAGTGAGTGGGTCACGCCAGACATGCCCTTCACCAAGGGGTGCGTGGTGATGGACAACGCATCCAACATACTAGGGGCAGTCTGTGACGGGGGCTTTACCAGCATCCCTTGCACTGCACACACCCTTCACCTGGTGGTCAAGGACACTCTGGGCTTTGGGGAGAAGGAGATTGGGGCAGGCACCCCTAGCTACCTGATTGAGTGGGGGAAGAAGCTGGCCGGGTTTTTTAACCAGAGCGTGAAGAGCAGCGACCTCCTCTGGGAGAAGTAGGCTGAGAAAGGATCCCCAGTGCACCAGCTGGTGCAGGATGTGTCCACTCGGTGGAATTTGACCTTCCTGATGCTTGAGCGGCTTCTCGAGCAGAAAGCCGCCTTGCATCAGGTTCAACTGGTGATGGACAGCAGGGCACCTCCAGGGTATGATGGGGTGGAATGGGAGATCCTGGCACACAGTCTTTGTTTTGAGACCGTTCCTGTTTTAATAATTTTAATAATTTTATATATGATTGTTATTATTATGGATGGTTTTAAAATTGTTTTTATGTATTGTATTTTTATTGTTGGAAGCCGCCCCAAGATGTTTGCAGGAGGGGCGGGGTACAAATTTATAAAATAAAATAAATAAATAAATAAATAAATAATGGAGACCATCAGCTCCTCCATGGCCACTATCAGTCAGGTGACCCCTCTGGTCCAGAATCTCCTGAGGAGGATGGAGGAGAGTCTCCAGGGGTGGGGTTGTGGACCTCAGGGCAGGAAGCTGGTGAATGAGGGGTGCTGCTGCTGCTTAACCTGCTGCTGGTGCTGCTACTGCTAGGGCTGGGGGCAGGGATAGACCCGGCTGGCTGAAAGGAGTGGCTGCTCCCACTCCCACCACCCCCAGGGGTGTCCTGCTGCTGCTTCCATGCATTCTCCAGAGCCCTCTCTGCCTGCCAGACCCTCTCCACCAGGTCACCCTTCCAGTGGCCATAGAGTGGTGTCTGGTGTGCCACGCTGCCCTTGACCCTGGAATCCAGCATGGTTGTCTGCCAACACATATTCCTCCCACTGCAGGAGCTCATCAAACCTCGTCTTCAGCCCTGCCTTCAGTTGCCGCACCATGGCAACCGCCTCAGCCACTAGCTTCTTGCCCTAAGGGCCACAATCCTGCCCCAGGAGAATCTCCTCCAGCCTCCTGAGGAGACTGCACCAGAGGGGTCACCAGGCTGATGGAGGCCATGGAGGAGCTCAGACCAAAGACCGTGTGAGCCAGGATCTCACATTCCACCCCATCATACCCTGGAGGTGTCCCGCGGTTCATCACCAGTTGAACCTGATTCAAGGCAGCTTTCTGCTCGAGAAGCCGCTCAAGCATCAGGAACGTGGAGGAATTCCACCAGGTGGACATATCCTGCACCAGCTGGTGCACTGGGGAGCCTTGCTCGGCCTGCTTCGCCTGGAGGTCACTGCCCTTCACGATCCAGTTAAAGAAACCAGCCAGCTTCCTCCCTCACTCGATCAGGGAGCTAAGGGTGTCTGCTCAAATCCCCTTCTCCCCCAAGCCCAGAGCGTCTCTGACTACCAGGTGAAGTGATACTGTTGAAGCCCCCCTGGCGGACTGCCCTTCATATGTTGGCTGCATTGTCCATCACCACACACCCCTTGGTGAAGGGCGCATCTGGCATGACCCACTCCCTCACCATGGCAGTCAGGGGTATCTCAATTTCCCAAGAAGTGTGGGGGCCAAAGCATCCATGACTTCTGCCTGAAGAAGGTCCCACCTATACCCTGCTTTGGGACCCCTTCTGCCACTGCCAAATGCTGTCTCTGGGTCCTGCCACCAGTGCATTGTCACTGCCAGGTAGGCATGCTGCGCGTTCCTACTCAACCACAGGTCTGTGGTGAAGTAGACGGTGGCACCCAAGCCCCTGCCAGCTGCTCCCTCACCTGCTCCTTTAAAGCCCGGTACAGGGCTGGCACCACCTGCCAACTCAGGGTGGTGCTGCCTGGCAGGTCTCCAGTTCTGCTCAGTCTCCAGTTCTAGTCACCATCACGTCTGGGTGTTGCCGGCTGCCAGGCATCGACGGAGCAGCAGCAGGGGCCAGACCAGGACCCTTTGGCTGCCACCCCTGCTTGGCCAGATGTTGCAGGCTGCCAGGCATCGGTGGCAGCCTGATTCAGGGTGGTGTGCGAGGGCATCTTAGACTGGGGGGCCAGGAAGCCAATCAGGCACCTAAACCCCAGGTCCCCAACCACCGAGAAGGGCTGCCCATCTAGAGTAATCATTTCCCCCAACATGTGCCTGGCTTTAAGTTGAAAGCCATGCTGCCCTCCATGTCCTGCAGCTGCCGATGGACTTGGCAGCTGCCCCCACCCCAGCTCCTTCATGGTGCACTGATGCTTCTGGGCCTCAACTGGCTGCTGCACCACTGACAGCGCTGATGGGAGGGGCAAAATGTGGTGGTGACACAGCTCTTGAAGGGACATGTGGCCAGTCCTGTCCAAAGTGTCCAAGGCTCTGTTGTCCTGCCCACCAACGAGTGAACCCAGTGAGTTGGTGTTCTCTATGGTGAGGGATATTTGCTCACCACACCGCCTGAGACTGGGAGTCAAGTTGGTGAAGCAGTTGCTTTTCATCAACATGTCTGTCTACTGCTGCTGCCGCTGCTGCCATGAGTTCTGCTACTGGGAAATCCTATGTCTGCTGCTGCTCCACTGATGCCTGGCAGCATGTAATGCCCGGCCAAGTAGGGGTGCCAGTCCAGCCACCAATCTCCAAGCCTTCCCAGCCTCTGTTGCTGCCGCTGGGTCTCAGATAGTCAGCCAAGCACCGGGCCTGCCTATCCAGGGAAGCCAGGGTGCCAAGCGCCAAGCCTTCCCGGTCTCTGCTGCTGCTGTGTCTCCGACAACCTGCCATGCCCCCATGCACTCCCCTAGAGTGCCCAAGCTTCTGCCGCAGC
The DNA here is from genome assembly GCA_003113815.1 of Sphenodon punctatus. Lineage (NCBI taxonomy): Eukaryota > Metazoa > Chordata > Lepidosauria > Sphenodontia > Sphenodontidae > Sphenodon > Sphenodon punctatus. The sequence continues at coordinate 732,764 of QEPC01004256.1, read as the reverse complement.
CGAACGGTCGGCAGGACCGAACTCCGTCAAACCGAACCCACGAACCTGAACTTAGTTTTCGGGCCGAACATCCAAACCCTGTTCTGTTCTCACATCCCTAATAGATAGATAGATAGATAGATAGATAGATAGATAATTTACTCCCTCCCTGCCTCTCTCCAGACCTGGTTCATTTATGTCATAATTTGGCAAACGNTCTGCTTTGGGACCCCTTCTGCCACTGCCAAATGCTGTCTCTGGGTCCTGCCACCAGTGCATTGTCACTGCCAGGTAGGCATGCTGCGCGTTCCTACTCAACCACAGGTCTGTGGTGAAGTAGACGGTGGCACCCAAGCCCCTGCCAGCTGCTCCCTCACCTGCTCCTTTAAAGCCCGGTACAGGGCTGGCACCACCTGCCAACTCAGGGTGGTGCTGCCTGGCAGGTCTCCAGTTCTGCTCAGTCTCCAGTTCTAGTCACCATCACGTCTGGGTGTTGCCGGCTGCCAGGCATCGACGGAGCAGCAGCAGGGGCCAGACCAGGACCCTTTGGCTGCCACCCCTGCTTGGCCAGATGTTGCAGGCTGCCAGGCATCGGTGGCAGCCTGATTCAGGGTGGTGTGCGAGGGCATCTTAGACTGGGGGGCCAGGAAGCCAATCAGGCACCTAAACCCCAGGTCCCCAACCACCGAGAAGGGCTGCCCATCTAGAGTAATCATTTCCCCCAACATGTGCCTGGCTTTAAGTTGAAAGCCATGCTGCCCTCCATGTCCTGCAGCTGCCGATGGACTTGGCAGCTGCCCCCACCCCAGCTCCTTCATGGTGCACTGATGCTTCTGGGCCTCAACTGGCTGCTGCACCACTGACAGCGCTGATGGGAGGGGCAAAATGTGGTGGTGACACAGCTCTTGAAGGGACATGTGGCCAGTCCTGTCCAAAGTGTCCAAGGCTCTGTTGTCCTGCCCACCAACGAGTGAACCCAGTGAGTTGGTGTTCTCTATGGTGAGGGATATTTGCTCACCACACCGCCTGAGACTGGGAGTCAAGTTGGTGAAGCAGTTGCTTTTCATCAACATGTCTGTCTACTGCTGCTGCCGCTGCTGCCATGAGTTCTGCTACTGGGAAATCCTATGTCTGCTGCTGCTCCACTGATGCCTGGCAGCATGTAATGCCCGGCCAAGTAGGGGTGCCAGTCCAGCCACCAATCTCCAAGCCTTCCCAGCCTCTGTTGCTGCCGCTGGGTCTCAGATAGTCAGCCAAGCACCGGGCCTGCCTATCCAGGGAAGCCAGGGTGCCAAGCGCCAAGCCTTCCCGGTCTCTGCTGCTGCTGTGTCTCCGACAACCTGCCATGCCCCCATGCACTCCCCTAGAGTGCCCAAGCTTCTGCCGCAGCCGAACGGTCGGCAGGACCGAACTCCGTCAAACCGAACCCACGAACCTGAACTTAGTTTTCGGGCCGAACATCCAAACCCTGTTCTGTTCTCACATCCCTAATAGATAGATAGATAGATAGATAGATAGATAGATAATTTACTCCCTCCCTGCCTCTCTCCAGACCTGGTTCATTTATGTCATAATTTGGCAAACGATAAAATCTGGAATTCTGGTTTGGCAGTTTAGTTAATCGCCATGGCAACTGGTTTGTTTCCAAGTAACTGCCAAACTAACTAACATACCAGCTATTAACCACAGATAACCTTTTTCTACCCATTTCAGCACTAAGCAGCTTTCAGTGTGATTTAATCAGGCACAACCCTGATTTGTTCAGGTGCATTAGTTGCATATCTAAGTGCCACATTGGACTTCAGTGGACATTAAATTCTCATTCACAGCAAGAGACATTGTTGCTCATCACTGTCACTGGTGCATCGCCCACCAGAGCACAGCACAGCAAAGCACATCTAGGATTAACACCCCTCCAGGTTTGACTTGAGAGCCAGTGTGGTGGTTAATAGCTTAGTACTGGGACCAGGTAATAGGGGGAGTCTCCTGATTCAAGACTCACCTTACCCATGAGCTTACTGGGTGACCTTGCACCCATCACAGATCTCTCAGCCTAACCTACCTGACAGGATTGTTGTGAGGAACACTAGTTGAGTTACTTAGTTTAATTTTAGTTATTAATACATTGAAATGTGAGCCACCTAAGGGAAACGGATGGACTACAAACTGAAATAAATAAAATGTCTCCAGATTTTATCAAGTCATTTCTGGTCCTGGCCTTAGACAAGGGGACATTGGAAAGGACGAGGCAAAGAGACTCTCCCATACTTTATTGTTGGCCTCTGCTACTTGCAGAGTGTCATGACATCACAGTCCTCTGAAGTGGGTGTGGCCAAGTCAGAAAGCGGCGAGAGTCTCTTTGCCCCACCCCTTTTTAGCATAGTCCAACCCCTTCAGGTCAAAGCCATAAGGAAGGTTACAACCCTGAACACAGACCCTCTACCTAGTTAGCATTTCTGTTTAAGTGTGGTCTGACCACTCATAAGCATACCACCATACATAGTTTTGTTTGGACCAAAAATTTGGGCTGAGCCTGAGCTGGGCCCATGCCAGATGTAGCTCGACTATTCTGATAGGTCTAGTGTGTATGGTTGGATCCAGCCTGTTAAGAGCTGTGACTTCATGGCACTCTGTAAGGGCCAGGGCTACATCAGAAAAGGGAGAGTTTGTGCACTCCTTCCAACGTTGCCACGCCTCCTGCTGAGCATAATGTTGTCATGGAATTTTGTACAGGGTGGGGCCTCCCACAACTCCCAAGGGCTTGGACAGAGTATGAGCACAGCCTGATCCAGAAATATTGGAAACAGTCAAGGTCCATTATGCTCTAGTCAGATTGTAGACCTCTATTCCCAAGCACAGCAGTTGAATTGGTACGCCCCTATTACAGGCTGCAGTCGGCTGACCATGGTTGTGTTGCACAAGACTGCCTTTTGCTATGAATTAGGATCAGACAATCCCTTAAATCTAGCATTATACTGTATATTCCACTGGTACGTGCACAATGCCCTTGTGCACCTGGACAAATTAAGATTGTGCCCATAGTCCATATCTAAAATGCTGTGTGGTATACGTATAAATGTATGTAGCTGTGTTTATAAGTATAAAATTTATTCACATTTAATTGTGAAAAGAATACTAATTTTATTTGTGGAAAAAGAAAGAATAAAACAAAACTTAAGTGTTGCATCTGTCTGCAGGAAAATAAATAGTTATTTTTGCAGACATTTGGAAAAATGTGCCACATTTAGCCCCGAGTAAGATTATTTATTTTTTATTTCCTCCTTTGTAAACTTTTTAATAAGGTATGCACACAAAAAAACCTTAAATTTTAAGATGTTTACTACAGGCATGCAGACCGTTTCATATTAAATTTTAATCACTGGGGGCAAGCTGTGCTCTTTCTATATAAAAATTGACAGAACAGCCTGAATTGAGGGATAATGAAAAAGTGTTTGTATGTTAGTTTGCTGCCAGCACATTTGAAAACCTGTGAAACAATTATTCCTAACTTTTAGGTTATTGCTGCACTGCTACTTTACTAAGCACTTGCTAACAATACTGATCAACACTGGCCTTACAGTGGAAAGGGACCTGGAACACGTTTTATAGGTTTTCCTGAATTGGGCTTTAATTTCTTTTAAGATGAGACTGTTAGGAAGGGGGGGGGGGGNGGAACTGCTTGTGTCCTTCTCTCCGAGGCCACGCTGGGTTACAAGTAATCCCCTCAGGTTGTTGGGTGGGCTTTCCTACGTCAATAGAAGGCAACCCATATCATCATAGGGGCGGAGAGAAGGGGCCACTCGCAGACGGAAAAGGGAATGAGAGCCAGGGGAGAGAAGAACCACACTCTTCACAACCACTCGCTCCCGGGCACCTGGTGAAGCACAGTGCAGGAGGTTATGTGAAGGGGAAACAGGGAGTAGGTCCAGGGAGTGAATAAGGCGCAAGGAATAATAAGGACGAGGGACAAGGGGGCAAGGAGGAAGGATAAGGACTCGTTCGTACTAGGGAGAGGGGTGGAAGGGGCTTGGGAAGGGGAGGCACAGACAACAGCTCACCCACCTAGGAACCCACAGGTTGAAGGGTGGACACGGGGAATACTGGGTTCTCACACACACTGCGTTTCTCCTGAAACTCCTGGAAGGAAATGGGGGAGGGCAACAGGAAGGGGTAGCAAAGCAAGGAACACAGGCAGACAACAATCAATATCAGTCACTTAGCTTTCAAAGAAGTAAGGGGCCAGTCTCTCTCTCGATTACCGGCGGGGAGGCACTGTCCCGCCGGCAACTTTATACTCCCAGCAAGCTCTCCATGTGTCAGCCCTTGGAGGCTAATCAGGGCCCCGCCCCCACGCCGAGCGCGCTCTGCCGCAAGGCGCGCACTGCGGCGGGGCGGGGCAGGGAATCCCCTGTCCGCTGTTCCCCTCTGCGGAGGGGGCGGAGCACCGGACAACGCTGGAGATGCGTCCCGCTTCCCCGAAGGCGCTCCCTGTCTCTGGACAGAGGGGCCCGCAGCCGGCGCCCCCCGAGCACCTCCGGAATCTCTCTGCCACCCCCGCCGCCGAGGCACGCCACGGGACCGGGGCGTGACAGAGACTGCATTGGTGAAATGGACACTTGAGCAATCAAGTAATCAGCAATCAGGTGTTGGCAGGTTTTCTGGGTGGGGGTTCTTTCCAGGTGGTGGGAACAAAATAAAGTGGGAGCTGGACTTCCAGTCCGGCTCAACCACTAAACCTGACCACCTGGCTCATAACACATACACAATGCCTCTCCCTGTTCCTGTTGCCTTTTACTGTGTTATTTTCTGAGCAGACCCCTTACACCACCGCACAGAAATCTTGACCCTACCCCCAAGCCACTACTTGGAGGGCCCCCACTGCCAAAAGGTAATGGGAGGGGGATGAGGGGGAATGTTTCTATTTCCATTGGGTGTCTGCACATGTGTATGAGCACTCATTGGGCACCCAATAGGCTGCCCTAAATTGTGCTAATTGATTGTGGGTAGAAACCCCGCTATTTGATTCAGAGCTACTGCATCTTCTTTCATTTCCATAAAAGAACCATGTGAAATGGTCAGGATCTGATGGATTTGCCCCACACAAACCCAGCAGTCTTTGTACTCACCTCCACCAGCCACTATGCATTGACCGTTTACAAATTTATAAAAGAAGATCTCATTCTAAGTTTGTTGGGAGAATCTCAGGCTGCTTTCACATGAGACTCTAATTACGAGACTGTAATTTGCTTCCACAAAATAGTGTGAGTACACTATTCCTCATTCATTCCACGAGTTAGGCCTTGAGTGCTCTCGCATTACCAGACTTCAAAATCCTATCCTTAAAGTTGCAGCTGTGAAGGATGTGCAAAATTTTGTCGGTATTACAATTGCAGGATAGCAGGTGTGGAAACCGGTAAAGTAGCAGGATCAAGTTCTGGTTTGTTCCTGGCCATTTAATTTCATGCATCTTGTTAATTTTACCTTGCTCTGCTGCCAGTTTGTTAATTTTACCCATCTCTGACACTGGCTTGTTAATTTCAATCTCCTGCTGGTTTATGGATTTGAACCCCACTCTGATTTCAGCAGGCACATTGCAGAAGGTGGAGAACAAAAAGTAGATATTCATTTCAGGGAATGAAGCGAGAACTGAATAGTGGATGTATCTGCTACACTAGATCAGATTTGAAGGGGACAAAATTGTCAGATATGATATTCACCATGGATATTCATATCAGCTCAAATGGTGATGCCCCAAACCATATGATACTACTGGTCAACTAAAGAACTGGCATCACTTACTGGTCTAGTTTCCCGTTTGTCATGTGGAAATGGATCACACAGTACCCTGCTTTCTTTGTGTAATCTCACACAATTACAGTCCACAGTGGTAAAGACTAGGGCTATAATCATTCTATAAATCAGGCTATAAATATTATCAATAAAAATGAAATTACCACAAAAATGATTTCTTATAAAAAATGTATTTAACAAAATAATACAAAATTGCTTGTTGGATAAAAATAAATAAATCATGATATAAATATTAGCTATAAAATGAAATTGCCACTAACATTCTTATTATTTTGTTATTTTATAAATATTGTCTGTGCATTTAATTAGTATATGGCAAAGTAGGAGGAAATGTATAACTTCACTTGGGCCGATCCCGTGTCCTGTGGACTAGCGCACATGGTGTACAAGCTACGCACACCCCTGGCATGGGACCCACAGCATGCATGCACATGAGTGTACATGGCTACGTGCACAAGGCTACACACAGGGGTAATTAGATGGGGCCCACCAGTATGTAAATAGTTGGGTACACCTCCCAATATGCCAAGTGCATATAATCTCTCCTGCTTATCATTCCGCTCAGGATGCTCTCTGATGTTTTATGTGAGTGGTGGGAACTTGTGCAGTCATGCTCATGGCTCTTTAATTGTGGAGATTAGCACCTGTGAGAATGCACTAATCCCCTTTTATCACATGACAACAGGCATCCTTCTAAATGCTACATTTATGGACCTGGTAATGCGCGAATGTTCTCACATGATAAAAGGAGATTAGTGTATTCCACAGGCTGTATAAGCTCAGGGGCAGAATGGAGCTTCTCCAGGTGGGGATGGATGGAGGGTTCCCCCCTCCAGGCTGCGGGTGATGAGGCAGTGCTGTTTCAGTAGTGGAGAAGGAGGTACTGTGAATGGGTGGGCACGGGCTGAAAATAGAAGCTCCCCAGCCCCCCCAAATCTACTACCCCACCAAAATCTGCCACCCTAGGCAGGTGCCTATGTTATCTGCCTGTATATCTGGCCCTGACTTTTACCCTTGAGCTTGGGGCGGGGGGGAGGATTGTGAGTATTTTCCAAGGGCCCGAGGATCAGTCCCTCGGAGAATACTTGAGCGACTTTCCAAGGCTGGGGAGATAGCTAGGGAAGTCAGGAGTAGGGTGCTTTACTGGGAGCGGGAGACCTAGCGGGAGTCAGGGGGGTCAGGTTGGGTTACTTACCTTATGGAGGAATCCTGCAAGATGCATGGCCTCTTCCCAGATTGTAAGTTTGAAAGAAAGAAAAAGAAAACTGAACATACTCACAAAGGGCCTGAATGGCCCTTTTTGAGCATGCTTGGCCCTTTTCAAAGATGGCACTAGCATGCTGACACTTCCAGTGCCATCTTTGAAAAGGGTCGAGCTAGTCAGGCCGTTTCTGAGCATGCTCAGTTTGAGTTTTTTACTTTCAAACTTACAAGCTGGGAACAGGCCATGTTGGAGCCCTCCAGAAGGTAAGTATTCCTGAAAATTGGCTAAGCTAACAGACCCAGAACGTTTAGCTTAAGTAGTGATGAAATAAGGCATTCGATTTTCCTTTGGAAACACCAAGGACTGGTGCATTGAGCCTTGATGTTCCAAATTCTGAAGTCCGGAGGAAGGGCTTCAGAAGTTCAGAACTTAGCCAAACCTTGACTAAGTGCAGGGAAAGGGGCCATAGGGCAGGGAAGCAGGGGCTGGAGGCCAGTGCTTGGACCATGCTGCCCCTTCTCTTGACCCCACTGGCCTATACCCTCCTTGGTCAATATTTAAAAGGAGCTCCAGAGGTGATCCAGGAAACTACAGACTGGTGAGCTTGACATCGGTGCCGGGAAAACCTATGGAAATGATTGTTAAGAACAGAATTACTGAGCATATTGATAAACATGGCATAATGGGGAAAGAGTCGACATGAATTTAGGAAAGGAAGTCATGCCTCGCTAAACTACTGGAATTTTTTGAGGGTGTAAATAAGCATGTGAATAGGCACCAGCCAGTTGATATAGTGTATCTGGACTTTCAGAAGACATTTGATAAGGTCCCTCATGAGAGACTCTTGAGGAAATTAAAGAATCATGGGATAAAAGGCAGCGTCCTATCATGGATTGGCAACTGGTTAAAAATAGGAAGCAAAGAGTAGGACTAAATGGTCAGTTTTCACAGTAGAGAGAAGTAAACAGTGAAATGCCCCAGGGATCTGTACTGGGACCGGTGTTTAATACATTCTTAATGATCTAGAGAAGGTAGTAGAAGAGTGAGGTGATCAAATTTGCAGCTGACACAAAGTTATTCAAGGTAGTTAAAACTCAAGTGGATTATGAAGAATTGCAGAAGGATCTTACGAGACTGGTTAATTGGGCATCTATGTGGCAGATGAAATTGAATTTAGACAAGTGCAAAATGATGCACATAGGGAAAAATAATCCAAAATGTATGGGTCATTTTGGGTTCTAAATTAGGAGTTACCACTCAGGAAAAGGATCTTGGAGTCATTGTGGACAATACATTGGAAATCCTCAGCTAAACCTGTAGCAGAGGTCAAAAAAGCAAATAGAATGTTATGAATCATTCAGAAAGGTATAGAGAATAAAACAGAAAATATTGTAATGTCTCTATATAAATCGATGGTATGCCGCACCTGGAATAGTGTGTGCAGTTCTGGTCACCCCATCTCAAAAGAGACATAGTAGATCTAGAAAAGGTACAGAGAAGGGCTACAAAAATGATCAAGGGTATGGAACAGCTCCTGTATGGAGTGAGGTTGGATAGGTTGGGGCTCTTCAGCGTGGAGAAGAGACATAGAAGTTTATAAAATCATGAGTGCTGTGAAACACATAAACAGGGTATGATTATTTACCTTCTCTAACAGTACTAGAACAAGGGGACACTCCATGAAATTAACTGGCAGCAGATTTAAAACAAATAAGATACATTGTCGGCGCACCCCCCAAGGAAGACACGACACATAAAGTTGGGTTAAAGTGGCCGCACTCTTTATTTCAGATTAGCTCCAATTAACGAATTGCACTTGTAATGGTGGGGGCAAATTCATTCCAATGAATTGGGTCCAGCACCCTTAACTATCCAACAGGTATAACATCGGGATTGGCCTGATATTCCCTCAGGTACCAATCCCTTTTAACTTCTAAACGTCTCCCCTTCCCGCTATGCAGTTGGTGAGAAGGGGACCAGGGCCCATGCGGGCCGGGGAAGGAGAGTAGTGCCCTCAGGCCGGGGACAGTACATGTCACTACGGCCCTCGCGGTCACTTCTCCCAAGGGGTTGACTCCGCCGCTTGCCATAACATGCTATTGCGGCTGGGATCCCCTCATCTCTTAAGGAGTTGCCCCAATTAAAATTCTATCTTACCTACCAGGTGCTGGACCCCTGCAGAGTGCGACATTTCAATATGGCAGCTGAAACTAAATTTTAGAAATGTTACCTTCAATCAGCCAAATAACCCCGACACTATGAGGAAGGCGAAAAAACAAACAACAAAAACAAAACACCCAATTATGTTGCTTGCCAAAAATTCCTTCCTGGCCCTACTAAGCGACCGCTCAGCCATAGTGTTGATTGGGTGGGTGGGAGGGTGCTGCCTCGCTCGCCGCCGCCTCCCAACTGAGGAGACGCGCAGCGGCCACAGTCCATTGCACCGCCCCTTCAGGGCGATGCACCAATCACCGGGCTCCTCGTGCTGCTCCCCGGCGAAGGTTGCCTAGCAACCCAGGCTGGGCCGTTCTTTCTTCCCGCCATGTGGGATTTGCACCGCGCACCCCCCCCCCCTTCATCACAACTGCAGGCTCACATACCTGCTGGAAAAGGGGGTGTGTGTGTGCATGAAACCGGCCACCGCGGACAGGGGAGGGGTGCTTCCAGACCCAAGCCTTCCCCACAAATCGTCGTGGCTCCCTTCTACGGGGAAGGGGGCGCGACAATTTAGCTGTCGCAGCTATATTAGCTGCGAAGGGCACTTATTTTTTAACTCGGCGTACAATTAACCTGTGAAATGGTCAAAGTCAGTGGTGTAGCTAGTATTAAAAAGAGATTGGATAAGTTCTTTCAGGATAGGTCCATTAATGACTATTAGCCACGTAAGTTTTGGGAATGTAACCTCTTATTGTTGTGGGATGGAACAACAGGGAATGGATTGTCCATTGTGACCTGTTGTGTACATCTCCCAAGAGACAGAGATTGGCCAGTGTCAGAGACAGGATGCTGGAGTTGATGGACTATTGGTCTGACCCAGTATGGCACTACTTCTGTTCTTATGCTGGAGAAAGAGCTGGTTGACTCCCTGCCCTGTCTGCTGTTCTGTGTTTTTCATTGCAGGGAGGGGCAGAGGTGGGATATAGGGTTGCCATTTCTTGCAATATGACCCCGAGACTCCAATTTTGGCCCATGGGAGTCTCAGGGACAAACTGCAAGAGGTGGCAACCCTAGTGGGACATCTTTTCTCAGTTTAACAAGCTTGGAATAAGCACTGTTATCAAAGAACAAAGAAAGGTAATACCCAAGCAGGAGGGAGCTGTGTACCTTGGAGCAAAATGAAAAGTAAGAAAAGATTGGAGGAGTTGTGAGTGTGTTTGTGAGAAATTATTCTTTAACATGCTGAAATGCACTGTCACTGTTTCCATCTATGATCTGCTGAGTGTCATTAAAACTAAAACTTCAGAGCCAAAGTCAATACACACATTTGAGATTTTTTACTTTTTAACAGGCAGAGTTTTAACTTGAAGTCCTGTTAAACAAAGAGCCTCTTACCCAGGCATCCTTTTTCCAGCTTAGTTCCAAGGTTAGTCAGTGAACTATTGCAAACTTTCATAAACACATTAAAATTATGCAAATTAGGAGTGGCATGATGTGTACCTATTTCTCTCCATCCAATGTTGGATATGTATTGTGTGTATATAACAGAAGTAAAACTTCAGTTCTATATGCAAGTACCTATTGTTCAGATTGTACCTACTCTGACCTTAAGGCCAAGACTGTTGGCTGTGTTCCACCTGTTCCCATTTCAACAATGCAGGAGAAAGGCATAGATGGTTTGCATGCAACACGTCCCATCCACACCTCTTACTATTCTAACATGCTTGCTTTAACAAGCCTAAGAAGAAAAGATGTTGAAGGAACCCACTAAAGCAGCTGGCTCAGGCTCATACACGGTCCAGAAAACGGGAGCAAGGAGTGTCTTTTTCACAAGGTGGAACAGCAGGCAGTGCTATGATATGCTCCCAAGAGGACCCAGTAATACTGCACATTTCAGCTGGATCATGAAACTGCTAGCCAAGCAGCACAGCACAGCACAGGAAGCTGCAGTGGCTGTGGATGACAAGGCTCCCTGCCCCCCCTTAGGAAGGCAGACACCATTGTTAAAGCTGGCCACATGCACCTCAACCTGTCTTGTAGTGTGGTTCTTCTGAACCCCCTGAATCCCTCCCAACATATAGGTTTGTGACTGGGGGCTCTTCTGCACAGTGGGACCCAGCACAGAAGCTGAAGAGAACACAAATTTTCTTCTGCTATCTAAGGAAGATTACATTTCCATAATTGATTGAGAAAGTTTGCATCATTGCATAAATTCTTTCTGCTTGGTGGAAAGATGGTGTCTTTCTCTAGAATTTTCACTCCAGTGCATTTTAGTGTAAATTGCCTTTAAAAAAGTATTAATCTAAAATGAAAGCTAACATCCTACTGAAACATGTAATACGCAGCAATCGAATTTCAGCAAGTTTGACCTTACATCTCCCAGATCAAAAATAAAATACCTTACAGATAAATCACAGCGTTTGATCAATCCTTGACATAACAGGAAATCAATGAAATGCTGAAACAAAAGTGTCTACAGATACATTTTACAAAACCTCTAATTCATTAGTCAGGCCTCAAAGTGACAGTTGCTATTTGATTCTGCTATGAACTTGTATGCTGCTGCTTAAGGTGATGAAACTAAGAGGCCAACTCTGAATTTTGGTAGCGTGTGTAGGAAGCCTTGAGCTGCTATGGTTTAATTTTCCCTTTACTAAAATATTCAAGTAAGTATGTCCTTAAGTACACACCACACTTCATACCACTATAATAACCTCATGAAGCACCAAGACACCACAAAGCTCTCATCAGCCCTGACATTTAAAAGTGAATTACAACAGCTGTTCTGTGTTAAAGGGATATTTCATCAAATCCACCATTGATAAGCAGGAATGGTAAACAATGACCAAGCTGCTAATGTACATGCTGTTCCATTAAGTTTTAAGCTGAGTGATATGATGGAAATTTATGTTTGGTCATCAGATAGCTCATATATTCAGCTTTCAAAATAGCACACCAAGCAATCAGTCTCTCTTTGACATCCTATTAAAACACAATCTTAATCAATCACTCAAAATTGCTAGACTTGATTGTCCTCTTTTGTATGAAAAAGTGCATAGATGGAATTTGTGACTTGAATAGGATGGAATTCTTGAGGGGAACACTAGTGATAACCAAACAGATGACAGTGCAATAATACGAAAAATTAAGAAATCACTAGTTGGAGGTGTCATGTTTAGCTGGGCTCTCCTTAGGCACAAAGAATGCAGAGGTATAAAAGTAATAGAATTTTATTAAAGAACCAACACTATCATAACTGTGGGGAGCAACCCTGAGAAGGCCTGCTAGCCAAGGCCCCTCTCCTCCAGTTCTGGCTCCACACACCCCCTATAATCAATTCAGTCTGCCCCCCACCCATAACCATTTCATTTGCACCCCAGGGCAGCATGAATTGATTATATGGGGGGGGGCACACAAATGGGGTGGGGGTTTAAAGACTGTATTCCTGTTAGCAATAACTTCATTAAGAAGATTTAGTACAGCCATAATAATTTCAGAACCATATTTGCAGATTTTCAAAGATAGAATAGATATTGCTTTACATCCTAAATTCCTACCTAACATAGTATAAGTAAGACAGTTGTGAGAATGTGGCCCTTTTACACAGGCATCTCCCACCCATGCACACGTAGATTTCTGTGTGTTTAAGGATGGGGGAATCCCCATGTGAACGGCACAGTACGCGCACCCTCAGTGAGAGGGTGTGTGTGTGCCCATCCGCCTAACATGCATTCCCACTCACCCCCCACTTGTCCCCACGCACAGAGCAACCAGGGAAAATGGCAGTTGCTCCGTGGGTGCAGATGAGTGAGGGGTGAGTGGGGATGCAGGTGCAGCAGTGTGCACACCATGACCACACACCAGCACGCCCATGGACCCCCCACCTGGCAGAGCTGTGTAAAAACGGCCTGTGAGGAGCCACTAGAAGAAGAACAGAAGGTTTCTGCCTTGTAAACAAGGTTCTTCGAGATGGTTCTGAACATTCTCACAAGACCCACCCTTCAGCCCCGCATGGAATTTTCTTATATTCCTAGTAAACATTGGCAGGACCTGTCATTCTGAGGGGGAGAGTGATTTTTATACTAGATTATAATAGAGGAGTTTGAGACCATCACATGGCCTATTATTTGAATATGGTGAGCATACACACCAACTCTGTTTAATATTTTAATATTATGTGAATTTTAAAATTTTAAAATTTTATTGTATGTTTTAGTGCTGGAAGCCGCCCCGAGCTGCATGGCAGGAGGGGTGGGGTAGAAATCTATTAAATAAATAAATAAATAAATAAATAAATAAAACTCAGTTGTGAGAATATTCCAAGCCATCTCGAAGAACCTTCTTTATAAGGCAACAACTTTCTGCTCATTCACATAGGTAGGAGTTGTTTGTTTACAAACAGCTTTATCTTCCAGTCTGATTGGTGTCCTGGTGTCCCACTGCTGCAGCATTACTAGCAGGCAGAGGCAGGTGAAGAATGGGGACCCTCACCCCCATGATGTGCGGGTGTCCTGCACCTGAGCCTCCTCCAGCCCAGTCCAGGCACGGGACTGCCCCCACAGGGCCAGACAGCATCCCCCTGGTGCCCAGAGGACCCCGGTTTGATGTCAGGTTCGCTCAATGGATGCTACGCCCCTGCTCCCAGGCCCCTTCTCTTTCCTTTGATGGGAGCACAACAAGCGGCCCCTTCGCTGCCATTTAGGCAGGTGATGAGCGATTCTGCTTAATCTGTCAAGTTCCTCAGCTGGCCAAGTCTTCTCTCTGTTTGCCTGTTGACTGGGCTCCTCTGTTGTAATCTCTCATTGGTTTTCTGGCTGTATTTGCTCCTTCTACTTATTCTTTATCCACCTCATCTTTTGAGACCTGCTGCAAGTGTCATCTGTAGCATCTCTATTGATCAGCTGTTTGTACTTCATATGATCTGTGAGTAACTGCCCCATTAACAGCACCCCTTGGAGACCATTTGCTATGTTGTGAACACGTACGTCTTTGGGTCTCAAGAGTGGCAAAACACTGTTATGACAAAGAGTCTAGTGCATTTATTTTGCTCTCTGTGTGTGTGATTTTGGACCTGCTGTTGTCTTGATTCATCCTTCAACCATAAGAGTCTGCTCCTAATATTTCTATTGTACAGCAATTCTGCTGTGGACTTAAGGGATCTGTGAATGCAGTTTGGAGGTTCGGTGTTTGGCCCGAACATGGCCCATTCAGATGGCCGAACCAAATGGCCAAACCAAACGCCTGAAGTGATTAACAGTTTGACCCCGTTTGGGTGAGTTCGGGCATGCTTTGGTGAGAAAAACATGACTGGAAGGTCCAGGGAGGGGGGGATAGCTGAGGAGCAGACTTCCTGGCATCAGGGGTGGAGAGGCTTCAAACTCAGTCAACCTGCCCAATCACCATCCATCTTTTCCTCAGACCACAGTCTGACTGTGACTGGCTTCACAGTCTGTGATTGGCCATGGGCTAGGCTGCACGGAGCCAATGGGGCTTGTGGTAAGGCAGACTCAGCAAGTAACAAAAGTAATTGCCTCTATGGATGGGCGAATGCAGTTCAGAAGTTCGGAGTTCAGACTGAACTCAAATAGTTTGGTTGACCTAACTGAATGGTCGAACTGAACTCGAATTCAAACATTCAGTTCAGATGCATTCGGTGAGTTCGGAACTGATTTTCCAGTGGTTTCAATGGAAAACACATTATCGACTGTAACGTTTTTGTTTTTTATGCTATGTGACTGAAATTGGGATGCATATACATCCAAAATAAAGCATTATGTATACCAAATTACAAAATGATTGGATAAAGGAATCCAATTTTAGAAGCAGTTTAATTATTGTATTTTGCAATATTCTACATATACATTCTTGGCTGTAACTTCTTTGCCTCACATCTAATGTAAGTGAAACTTATCTGCTTTATATCCGTTCCAATATTTACTATCTTTACCAAATTTCAGAAGGATTGGAAAAATGGTCTTGGGGTATAAGCAATTAACATATAAATGTATGTCTGACTATAACATCTTTGTAGTCCAACCAGTGTACATGAAATTTTGCAGGGCTATATATTACACTTCCATGATCATCTCTACTAAATATCATAAAGATTTTATAAAGGGTCCCAATGTTATATGACTGTACAACTTATGTAGAGAAGGGGCCTATGCCTGGGATTCTCTTATGTCACTGTGGTATAAGATCGATTTGTGATGTGAATTGGCCAACAGAAATGTCAACCAAATATCCTCATTCTGTGCTGGGACCATCCCAAC
>QEPC01004256.1:660251-717141 GCA_003113815.1 Sphenodon punctatus | reverse complement strand
GAGATCACAGTGAACCACGGTGAATACCCACCTGTGGTCACTGTGGCTCAAACGTCTGTTTGGCGGCCGCCAGATGTTTGCCATGGTCAATACCCGCATGGGGTCAATTTGAACCACGCTTCCCGGGCTAGCCGGGGGAATGTCCCGGGAAGTGTGGTCAAAAAGATCCCCAGCGGGGACCCAAAAAAAGTAACGTCTGGCCAGTTGCCACGGCCCGGGATCCCCGGCGGGACCCGGGCCAAGGCACATCCGGCCCGACGCGGCAGCCGCAGTGGCCCCGCCGCCCGCCCGTCTCCCTGGAGGGCGGGCGGCGGGGTGCGTGGAGGGGGCGGGGCCATGCGGCCGCACATTGCGCCACGCGGCCCCACCTCCTCCCAGATTCCCCGCCAGGATCCCCCCGGCACGTCTGATATGGCGTGACGGGGTGACCCCGGCGGGGAATGAAAGGGTTGTTTTCGGTATGGGGCCAAGCGGTCCCGTAACGTCTGAAAACACCCTATGTCTACTGACTGCTGGGATGCTATCTCAGAAGTCCAAGTTATGTTGCTTATGCCCGCCTCAGGGCCGTCCCCTATGCCCACCTCGAAGCCACTACCAATTGGTCCTATAAAGGTAGAAGCTTGCAGTAATGTGTTTGGCCATTGAATGTGTCTGTCAGTCTTTGGGGTTGCTCCACATTCTTCCTCCTACACTCTCTCTCCCTCTGCCATGCAAGGTGCCTGCCTCTGACTGGCACTGAATATGCTGATATTCATCTTCACAGGGACAACATCAATTGCTCATATAATTGGGTCCCTTTATCAAAATCTCCTGTACATTTTCTGAAATGGCAAGAATGGTATTTATACATTCTTGCCAGATATTCTGTAAACAGAATGTAATATCAAAATGTTACAGCTGGAAATGTATTTTCAGGTTAATGTCTTATACCCTTGGGACCCTTTAGCCACTCTTTCTGAAAATTGGCAGAAGTATTAAGCATATGGAGGGACATAATATGCACAAGTTTCATGAACTTCGGATGCAAGATAAAGAAGTTGTAGCCATTAATGTGTATGGCGCTTTTCTTAAAAGCACAACATTCAATTGCTTCTGAAATCGGTTCTCTTTATCTAATCGTTTCAGAGTTTGGTACACTTAGTGCACTCCATTGGGGGTACAATCACCCCTAATTTAATCAAACTTGAATAAGAAATAAAAATGTTATAGCCAGAAATATGTTTTTTAGGTTTTTCCCTTTATTTCAAAAACCAAATGACATTTTCAGTTCCTGTTTGCACCAAACTAAAGACTGAACTGAGCCTGACCTAACCGAATACTGAATCCAAAGTCAATATTAGGCCTGAACCACTGAACGGCTGAGCATCCGAACCTGGTTCTGTTTTCACATCCCTAATTGCCTCCCCCCTTCCAACTCCTTCTGAGCTAGCCACTGATCCTGTCAGCTGGCGTTTTCAGAAGTCTCCGTCTCCCAGCAGTTTGTGTGCCTCCCAATCCAGTGCCATCCTCCTCCTATTTCACCCATTTCCACACATTTACCTCCTTACTTTCATTTATTTAGATTAGATTTGATAGATTTAGGTATTATTTTTATTTTTTATCCCTCCCTGTGTTCTTTCTCCCTACCCTCCATTGAATCCTTCCCTCCTCCCTGTATATATTCCATCCCTTATTCCCTTCCCCTGTTTTTGGATTTATTTAGAGTAGCATTAAATTGATTTAGGTTTCATTTCAGTTTTGTACCCCTCCCTGTGTTGTTTGGTGTGACCTGTCTGTACCTCCCATCCCTGTGTAGATAGATAGATAGATAGATAGATATTAGGTAGTAGTTACTATAGATAGATAGCTGTTGGAGTTAACTTAGTTATAGAGATAGATAGAGATAGTGTGTAGTGATTCAGTTTTAATATTTTATAGTGTTTGTAGGACTAGGCCTATGTAGATATTAGATAATATTCCATTTAGTTCCATAGGTTTTAGAAACGTTAATAGCAGTTAGAGTTAGTGTAGTATATATATATATATATATAATATTAAAATTCTTAATAAATAAATAAAATATTATATATAAAATCTTCCTCTGCATAATTTTTGTAAAGGAAAAATGAAGAAGGGAAGCAGGAGAGGCCGGTCTTCTGCCCATAAGGCAGGCAATGGGACACATGGCAGAGGTGGAAGGGGCTGTGCCAGTGGAGTGGCAGGCATCAGCAGCAGCACAAGTCCATCACCACACCCCAAATTTCACAGGTCTGATTTTTGCAGTCAGGCTTCAGAGGCTCCCAGCAGTGGCACTAGCCGGGGTGTGGTTCATTGGCGCCTCCTGCCAGCGTCCTCCAATGCCACGCAGGGTCTGCCTGGAAGGCCTGCAGTACAGTAGGCTGCGGCTGTTTGTGCTGTGGCTGCAGGTGCACGTGCTTCGGATGTTCCTCCAGGACCACCAACATCCCTGACCCCCATTGTTGAGGTGATCCCCAGCAGTCCAGGGCTGGTGGATCCCATCCCAACTGCTAGAGGCAGGGCCCGATCCCCGGGCAATGGCAGCAGGGAGCGGAGCAGCAGCAGCAGTAGTAGCTGCAGCTATAGGTGCTGGTGCTGCTTCCAATGTTCCTCCAGGGCCACCAATGACCCCCATTGTTGAGGTGATCCCCAGCAGTCCAGGGCTGGTGGATCCCATCCCAACTGCTAGAGGCAGGGCCCGATCCCCGGGCAATGGCAACAGGGAGAGGAGCAGGAGGAGCACTAGCTGCAGCCGCTATAGGGGGCACAGGGAGAGTAGCAGCAGCATGGTGGGCAGTCCATCAGCCTCAGGTTCCCAGTACTCCCCTTCGCGGGGGAATATCACTCTGATTGGGGACAGCGAGGCAGACACTAGTCCTGCGGAGGAGATGTCTAGTGCTAAGGTGATGGCTGTCCCTCTGAGAGCTGTCTCCACCATGTTCTGCCCCTCCCAGCAGTGTTGTCAGTGGTGCATCACCCAGTGCAGGCCAGAAGACAGCAAAAAATCCTCTGTCTGGGAACATTTTAAGTTGGTGTGGGCGGATGATCCCAGGGAGGTGCAATGCACTTTGTCCCAGAAGGTGGTGTAGCGTGGGCAAGTGATAACCAACCTTGGCACAACTGTCATGACAAGACACCTGAAGGAATGCCACAGCACTGTGCTGCTAAGTGGGCAGGCAGGGGCAGTGGACACCAGTGGGTTCCCGACTGCAGCGGCCAGTCATCCGCCTCCATCAGTGGGCAAGCATCCTGCTCGAACTGTTGCCTCTAGCAGCAGGAGCGGTATCGCTGCTGGGGGGAGCAGCAGCAGCAGCAACAGCAGCAGCAGCAGCATCAGCAGCAGCAGCAGCAGCAGCAGCAGTAGCATCAGTAGCATCAGTGCACCATGGAGGAGCTGGGGTGGGGGGCAGCTGCCAAGTCCATCACCAGCTGCATGACATGGAGGGTGGCGTGGCTTTCAACTGAAAGCCACACGTATGTTGGGGGAAATGATCACCCTGGATGGGCAGCCCTTCTCGGTGGTCAGGGGCATGAGGTTTAGGCACCTGATTGGGTTCCAGGCCCCCCAGTTTAAGCTGCCCTCTCGCATCACCAGGAGTCAGCAGGTGGTGCCAGCCCTATACCGGGCTTTAAAGGAGTGGTTGAGGGAGCAGCTGGCAAGGACTGGGGGATGCCACCGTCCACTTTAACACAGACCTGTGGTCGAGCCAGAATGTGCAGCATGCCTACCTGGCAGTCACAGCGTACTGGTGGCAGGACCCGGAGGCAAGATTTGGTAGTGGGGGGGTGTCTCAAAGCAGGGTATAGGTGGGCCCTGCATCAAGCAGAAGTAATGGAAGGCCCCCACACCGCTTGGAACATCGAGTCAGCCCTGACCACCATGGTGAGTGAGTGGGTCACGCCAGGCATGCCCTTCACTAAGGGGTGTGTGGTGATGGCCAATGCGGCCAACATACTAAGGGCAGTCTGTGAGGGGGGCTTCACCAGCATCACTTGCGCCACACACCCTTCACCTGGTGGTCAGGGATGTTCTGGGTTTGGGGGAGAAGGGGATTGGGGCAGGCACCCTTAGCTCCCTGATCGGGCGGGGGAGGAAGCTGGCCGGTTTCTTTAACTAGAGCGTGAAGGGCAGCGACCTCCTCCGGGCAAAGCAGACTGAGCAAGGCTATCCAGTGCACCAGCTGGTGCAGGATGTGTCCACCAGGTGGAATTCGACCTTTCTGAAGCTTGTGCGGCTTCTCGAGCAAAAAGCCACCTTGCATTAGGTGCAATTGGTGATGGACAGTGGGGCACCTCCATGGTACGAAGGGGCGGAAAGGGAAATACTGGATCACACGGTCTTCATCCTCAGACTGTTCCTGGCCACGATGGAGACCATCAGCTCCTCCACGGCCACCATCAGCCAGGTGACCCCTCTGGTTCAGAGTCTCCTCAGGAGGCTGAATGAGATTCTCCAAGGGCAGGTTTGTGGCCCACAGGGCAGGAAGTTGGCAGATGAGGTGGTTGCCCTGGTGTGGCAGCTGAAGGCAGGCCTGAAGGCTCACTTTGATGAGCTCTTGAAGTGGGCGTAATAAGTGTTGATAACCATGCTGAACCCCAGGGTCAAGGGCAGCATGGCAATCCAGACAGCGCTCTATGGGCACTGGAAGGGTGACCTGGTGGAGAGGGTCCGTCAGGCAGACCGGGCTCTTGAGAATGTGTGGCAGCAGCAGCAGGACGACCCTGTGAATGGTGGGAGTGGGAACAGCCACCCTTTTCAGTCGCTGGGGACTATCCCTGCCCCCAGCCCTAGCAGTAGCAGCACCAGCAGCAGGCTGAGCAGCAGCAGCACCCCTATTCTCAACAGCAGCAGCTTGTATGTTCAGGGCACTCTGGTGAGCATGGGATCATGCACAGCAGGGCAGACAGTGTGGCTGAGGGCAGTGGTGGAGGTGGTGCCAAAGGCCAGTTACGTGAGGGAGTATGACAGCACCTCAACAGCAGTGGAGAGCTACCTGGAAGAGGAGCAGTGCATAGAACCCAGCAGCGATCCCTCGCCTACTGTACCAGCAAGACCAACATATGGCTGGCCCTGTCCAAAGTGGCCAAGGGTCTGTTGTCCTTCCCACCAACTTGTGTCCCTAGTGAGCGGGTGTTCTCCATGGTGAGGGACATTTGCTCGCTGCACTGCCTGAGACTAGGAACCAACTTAGTGGAGCAGTTGCTGTTCCTAAAGTTGAACCTTCCACTGCTGGGATTACCTGAGCTGCCCATGGACATGGATCGATGATGCAGTGGCATACGCCATTCCATGCCAGAGGTAGTCTTGGAACAGGGCTCCTCCTCAATCTGGGCTGCTGCTGCTGAGGTGCTGTGCCTCCCTCCCAATGCCCGGTGCCCGCTCTGCCTTTATCTCTCTGACTGTCTGACTAGATAGCCTCGGCTGGTCTATCTGACTGGCCTCATGATGCAGGGTGGCATTGGGAAGCTGTAAGCCTGTCAGATGGCCTCTAGCTAGATGATCTCAGCCTTCCTTTCTGACCAGCTCTCTCTCTCTCATGCTGCAGTCTTCACCAGACTATCTGAGTGCCCTGTCAAGGTCCCAGCCTGCCTTCCCTACTGCCTCTCATGCCACGCTGCATGTCTGCCTGCCTGCCCAGGTTGTCAAGATCGAACCCTCGGTCTGCCTTCTGCTCATGCCACGCTGCCAGTCTGCCCACCTGCCTGCCCAGGTGGCCTAGATTAAAGCCTGCCTCGGTCTGCCTTCTGCTTGTGCAATGCTGCCTGTCTGCCCGCCCGCCCAGGTGGCCTAGATCAAAGCCTGCATCAGTCTGCCTTCCCATGCTCATTCCACGCTGCCTGTCTGCCCGCCCGCCCGCCAAATCCTGCTGCTACTGTCTCTGCTGTGCCATGGGTTCTGTGCCCGGGCAATCTAATGTCCACTGCTGCTGCCAATGCTGCCTTTGCTGTCTGTNGCCCGTCCGCCTATGCAGGTGGCCAAGATCAAAGCCTGCCTCAGTCTGCCTTCCCATGCTCATGCTAAAGTGCCTGTCTGCCTGCCCTGACAACAAATCCTGCTGCTACTGTCTCTGCTGTGCCATGGGTTCTGTGCCCGGGCAATCTAATGTCCACTGCTGCTGCCAATGCTGCCTTTGCTGTCTGTGCCATGGGATCTGTGCCCAGGTAATCCAATGTCTGCTGCTGCTGCCAATGCCACCTCTGCTGTCTGTGCCATGGGTTCTGTGCCCGGGTAATCCAATGTCTGCTGCTGCTGCCAATGCCACCTCTGCTGTCTGTGCCACGGGTTCTGTGCCTGGGCAATCCAATGTCTGATGCTACTGCCAATGCTGACTGCTGTCTGTGCCACGAGTTCTGTGCCCCAACAACCCAATGTCTGCTTCTGTTGCCTGTGCTGTGCCACGGGTACTGTGCCCTGGCAATCCAATGTCTGGTACTGGGTGGCCACGTGATTCACCACTGGGCAAGGCTTGACCAATTGGCAGAATAGTTTGTTGAGCTCCTGAGAGTAGGATGCCAGACTGCAATGCCCGGATGAGCACGGGTGCCAGGCACCGAGCCCTGAATGGGCCTCTTCCGCTGCTCCAACAATGCCAGTCAGCCTGCAATGCCCGGCCAAGCAGGGGTGCTGGATGCAGTTACTGTAACCGGGCAATCCAGTGTATGCTGCTGTTGCTGGTACTGCACGTCAGTCATTTGCTCCTCAATCTTGTAGATGAGCATCACTCAGATGAGTGTGTTGGCGGGCGGGGGCTGGGTGTTCACGAGATTCACTATCGGGCAAGGTTTACCGAAATTGCAATATAGCTTATTGAGTTCAGTGTAGTAGGATGCCAGCCTGCAATGCCTGAAGCAGGGGTGCCAGACACCAAGCCCTGGCTGGGCCTCTGTCGCTGCTCCACCAATTCCAGCCAGTCTACAATGCACAGCCAAGCAGGGGTTCTGGTCACTTGACTCCAGCCCCAGAACCCACCATGAGGGTTCTGGGGCCTACGTTCCAGGTAGGAAGGACTGTCGTTTCACTTCATGGTCCACAAGTGTCCCACAATGAGGCCAGTCAGCCTGCAACACCCGGCTGAACAAGGGTGCCAGGCACTGAGCCTCTGCCGCTGCTCCACCAATGCCAGTCAGCCTGCAATGTCCGGCTGAGCAGGGGTACTGGCCACTCCAGCCCCAGGACCCACCGTGAGGGTTCTGGGGCCTATGTTCCAGGCAGGAAGGGCTGTCATTTTACTTCATGGTCCACAAGTGTCCCACAACGAGGTCAGCCAACCTGCAATGCCCGGTTGAACAGGAATGAAAGGCACCGAGCACTGGCTGGGCCTCTGCCACTGCTCCACCAATGCCAGCCAGCCTGCAACACCTGCTTACCATGGTGGTCAGGGCTACCTCGATGTTCCGAGTGGTGTGGGGCCTTCCATTACTTCCACCTGAAGCAGGACCCACCTATACCCTGCTTCGGGACCCCTCCTGCCACTCCCAAATGCTGCCTCCACATCCTGCCACCAGTGCACTGTGACTGCCAGGTAGGCGTGCAGTGTGTTTCTGCTCGACCACAGGTTGGTGGTGAAGTGGATGGTGGCACCCCCAGCCCCTGCCAGCTGCTCCCTCACCCGCTCCTTTAAAGCCTGGTATGAGGCTGGCACCACCTGCCAACTCAGGGTGTTGCACGAGGGGAGCTTTAACTGGGGGCCAGGAAGCCAATCAGGCACCTAAATCCCATGTCCCCAACCACCGAGAAGGGCTTCCCATCCAGCTCGATAATTTCCCCCAACATGCGCGTAGCTTTCACCTGAAAGCCACGCCGCCCTCCACATCCTGTAGCTGCCAATGGACTTGGCAGCTGCCCCCAACCCAGATCCTCCATGGTGCACTGACGCTTCTGGGCCATAACTGGCTGTTGATGGGAGGGGCAGAACATGGTGGCGACACAGCTTTCAGAGGGATGTGTGGCTGGTTCAGTCCAAAGTGGCCACAGGTCTGTTGTCCTGCCCATCAACGAATGTCCCCAGCGAGTGGGTGTTCTCTATGGTGGGGGAAAATTTGCTCCCTGCACCGCCTGAGACTGGGGGCCAAGTTGGTGGAGCAGTTGCTTTTCATCAAGGTCAACCTTCCACTGCTGGGATTCCCCGAGCTGCCCCTGGACATGGATTGATGGTGCAGTGGCACATGGCATCCCATGCCAGGGGCAGTCTTGGGATGGGGCTCCTCCTCAATCTGGGCGGCTGCTGCTGAGGTGCTGTCCCTGCCTTCCGCTGCTCATGCCATGCTGCTTGTCTTCTGCTGCTGCTGCAGCTGCCTATACTGTACTGTGACAGTCAGTTTACTCTGTAACAGTTAAACTGTATACGGCTGAAGAGGACTAAGGCCAGACTGTGAACTCTTCCTTCTTTTCAGAACTAAGTGTGTTTTCTGCTAAAAGAACAAGCTGGAGTTGGAAGGAGATAAGAGAAGAATGTAGCCATCAACAAACCTTGTCTTCAGCACAAAGGCAGAGGGCAAAGAGAGCAAGATGGATGTAGCTGGAATCAAATACAGGGGTGGTGGTAAGGACTAGCCCACACCTTGGGTTAAGTGCTGGTAACCTCTGACCCTATCCAATGAGAAGTTCAACTCTGTCCAGCAGTAGCACGAAGAGACAATGCCCATCTGCAAGCTATAACAACCTAGTGCATAGAGAGCCATTTTGAAGAGCTCTTACCACCAACAAAAGACTAGTCACAGCTCTCCCCATCACCTCTGTTTGTACTGGCCATACAAACAGGAGGCAGGTATGTATGAATGTAGGAGATAGATAGATAGATAGATAGATAGATAGATAGATAGATAGATAGATAGATAGATAACTTGTTTGCTGAAACTAATAAAACTAAGAGGTTTTACTTTACACATGTGTGGCTCTGTTTATAATCAAAGTGGCGATTTTGGGGCTGTTCCTACCTTATAGATATTATCCTCAGGAATAATAAAAGAACTAAAGTCACTGGTTCATGTGACAGTACTATAGGTTCTGCTACCAAGCAATCCAACAGTCTGCTGCTGCTCCACCCATGCCTGGCAGCCTGCAATGCCAGGCAAGTAGGGTTGCCAGGCCAGCAACCAAGCCCCAAGCCTTCCCAGCCTCTGCTACTGCTGCTGGGTCTCAGACGGCCAGTCCTGGTGCCATGGGAATCCCCAGGGGCCAAGCGCTGAGCCTGCCTGCCTGGGCAACCTGGGGTGCCAAGCGCCAAGCCTTCCCGGTCTCTGCTGCTGCTGCTGCTGGGTCTCCAACAGCCTGCTATGCTGCCACAGGCCCCCCTGGGGTTCCCGGGAGTGCCCCAAGTCTCCAGGCAGTGGCATACTCTGCCGAACGGTCAGAACTCCGTCGGACTGAACCCACGAACCTGAACTAGGATTTTAGTCCGAACATCCGAACGGCCGAACATCCAAACTCTGTCCTGTTCTCACATCCC
This sequence comes from Sphenodon punctatus, assembly GCA_003113815.1. NCBI lineage: Eukaryota > Metazoa > Chordata > Lepidosauria > Sphenodontia > Sphenodontidae > Sphenodon > Sphenodon punctatus. The sequence continues at coordinate 707,695 of QEPC01004256.1, read as the reverse complement.
AAGTGGACGTAACATGCCTTATTGGAGTAGTCCAATAGTTTATCATTGCCTGGTATGGATCTGAACCAGAATGTGTGGCTTTTTTCATCAGTCTCTTTACAATAGTCACCCCATTTTTCACTAAGCCGTTAACATGGAGAAATTTCGGACTCGGCACAATGTAATCAACATCATACTCTTTCTTTAATAAACCTTTTAAATTCATGTGTCATAAATTGAGGACCATTATCAGACCTCAGAACATGGGGTATGCCATGCCTGGGAAATAGATCTCAATTTAGTTATCAAATGCTGAGCTGTGGTGTTTTCTAACAAAGCTACCTCTGGATTATTGATCACCAAAAATTAGTTCGTTTTTCCACATGTGAATAAGTCCTCTCCCAGCTTGAACCATGGTCTTTAGTGATGTGCGAACACCGGGGATTTCGGTGTTCGGCCCATTCGGTGTTCAGCTGAACCTGAAACCGTTCACTTCTGCCTGTTCGGACTGAACGGGTTCAGGGGGACGAACCCATTTGGGCGGCGAGGGACGGTTTTCCCTCCCCCCTCCAGGCTGAATGGGTGGAAGGGGCACCAGGGAGCACCCCCCCACCCTGCCCAGTTTCGTATATTTTTGTAAACCCCCCCCACCCCAGGGATCACCCTACCTGGTGGTGCTGGGGCTCCGGCCCCAGGTCTGGTGGTAGTGGGTCTGGTGGTGGGTCTGGCAGCGGCAGAACTCCGGAGCGCTTCAGGCCACTACTAGGCCTTCCAAGTCAAACCAGACCTGCTTCTGCTGTCGCTGCCACACCCGGAGCCTGACCTACCTGGTGGTTCCGGGGCTCTGGCCCCGCGTCTGGTGGTGGCAGCGGTGGCGGGTCCGGTGGCAGCAATGCTCCAGAGCACTTCAGGCTGCTACTAGGCTTTCTGGACAATTCCCAGATGTCCTTCCTGTATCTGGGTGAGAGCATCTCTTCCTGTAGTGTTTGTGGTACCAGGATTCTGTTGCCTCTAAATAGTACTTCTTCAGTAATGGATCGTTCAGCTACGTGATGGCAGAATGGGACTGGGAGTCTCTTTGCTGGATAACTTTCTGTTATAGCCCTAATTTCAGTTTAGAAGGTTTCATCATTACTTGTGGTTACTCTGTGCTTCCTCCACCTTCTCTGAGATACACTATAATTTTTCAATAAAAGATTTACATGTACTATATCATTGTCTGTATCACAGTTTTCCTCAGTGCTGTCATATGCTCTGGATAGTGTGTCTGCCACCACTAAGTCTTTTTCTGATGTATACTCTATGGTCAAGTTGTATAACTGCAGTTGAAAAAAGTCTTTGTATTCTCTGGGGGGGGTGGGGTGTCTTCTGCATTCTTCTCTGCTATGGTGACTAGGGGCTTGTGATCTGTCTCCACAACTATTGGTCTCCCATAGATAAAAATTGTAAAAGTTTTTACACCCAAAACCTAGTATTTTAGCTTCTTTTTCTATCTGCATGTAAGTACACTCAGATTTGCTGAATGCTCTTGAGGCATATGCACAGATCTCCAATAATTCCCATATCTTTTTCAATGCACCCCCTTGGCATGTTTTGGAGGCATCGGTTAGGAGTTTTGTCTGTCATTGGTTGTCAAAGAATCTAAAGACAGGGGCCTCCTTAATGAGACTTTTAATTTTTTTCAAATTCTGTAGCCATATTTGCATCTCAACTCCAATGTTCTCATATGTGTTGGTAAAGCTGTTAGGTTTGATATATGTTTACCTACATAGTTCACCCTCCGAAGGAATTTGCACTCCCTCTTTATCTTCAGGAGGTGGCATGTTAATTATAGTCTGCACTGTGGCTGGACCCCTTCTGAAGTTAACTGGTCACCCAAGTAGGTTATTTCTGTGAGTCTGAATCCATGTTTTTGTCTATTCAGTTTCATCCTCATTGCCCTGCCTAGTACCCATCGCAGCCATTCATTGTGCTCTTCTATTTGGCTTCCACAAAACAGTAGATTGTCTACATAGACTTTAGTGCCTGCCAGGCCCTCAAATATTTGCTGCATAGTTATGTGGAACACCTCGGGAGCTGATTTTATCCCAAAGGGCATTCTGCAAAAGCAGTATTGTCCATAGGGAGTGTTAAAGGTACATAAACATGAGCTCTTTTTATCTAATGGTATTTGCCAAAACACGGCAGAGGCATCCAGAGTTAAGAAGTATTTTGCCCCAGCCATGTCCCCCCAAACAACCTCTCTCTTGAGTAGTGAAAGTATTCTCTTTTGATATATCTGTTAGATTGTTTTGGGTCTGGACAAAGCCTAAGGCTTCCATCTTTAAAAAATAAAAATAAAATAAAAATCTATCACTAGTGAATAGATCCATGCTGTAGACTCATTAATCTTTATTCCTAGACTCTTCAGCCACTCCAATTCTTACTCTAGCCTTTTCTCCATTACTAGAGGTACTTTACAAGGGGCATGTGTAACTGGGTGGTTAGGCTCAATGAGTTCAGTTTTGTATTATATGTCTGTTTTCCCTATACCTTCAAAACATTTGCATATCTGTCTTCAATACAAAAGTATTTTGACATATTCACCAGGTGTAGCCTATTCATTAGTCCTAGTTTTCTGCAGGTTTTCAACTCCAGCACTGATTCTTTGTTCCCATACACTGCAACAGATGGGATTACTTCAATTTGACCCAAAATAACACTTCCAATTCACAGACTCCCTTTATGAGGAATTATATTCCCACTGCAAGTTTGCAGAGTTACATTTACCCCCCTCCCCCAGTTTTACTTGACTTTTTCTTCAAACTTTCAACCATTATGTCTGATATCACACTTAACTGGGCCCCTGTGTCTAGTTTGTATTGGATGATAGTTCTGCTTGTTTCTTGTGGGATCATCCATTCCTCTGGCTCTTGGTCTTGTTCTGTCAGGGATCCAATGTGCAGTTCTTCATCTGTGCTTTCCTGTGAGGAAGATCGTTTTCTAACAGGTGTGGGTGGATGGTTGGGCAAAGTGGTGGGTGGACGGTGCATGGGGGTGCATTCCCATGGACTCCCACCCACCTCCACCCTTCTCCATGCATGGAGCATTGGGCATTGGTGCCTGTTGCTCCATGCATGGATGATGAGTGGAGATGGGTGGAGGTGGGTGCAGCATGGGAGTATTCACGCAACCCCCCACTGCCCTCAGCATTCCCATGGGTGCCCACCAACCCCCCCTCACACCCACTGTGGCATTCGCACAGGCACCCCCACAACTGCACATGTGTGCAAGGTGGGGTGGTAGTGACAAAAGTCTTTTGCCCCTGCCTTTGCCTTTAGAGGGACCCTAGCAGGACAGCATTGCATTCCTGAATAGGGTGGGACCTGCACTTCTTTCTCTTATGAACACATGGTAATCTAGCCACATTCCTAACCACATTCCTGAACCAAGTGACTGGTTTGTCACCACATGGCTGGTCAGAGACTCCCCTGCCTCAGAATGGGTCATAGACCAGGTGACCTCCCATGAACCAATCCCAGAAGAGGGGGGATAGGACATTAAAGGGACAGACTGCCCCTTCTTTGCACTTTTGTCTCTTCCTGCCTGCTCTGGCATCTGCAAGATCTCGGCTTCTGCCATATCAGAACTAAGGACTGCGTCCCATGTGAGTTATCATCTGTACATGGATAACTGAGCTATAAGCAACCCAATTGCCTGCCTGAACAAGTACAGTTTAGGCACTTGCGAATTCAAAAAGGATCCTCGTACCCCTCAAACTGGACTCTGAGGCTTATCTTGCTTTCTTACCATTTTGTGCCTGTTTGTACCTTTTTAACCCTATAAGTAAAGTCTAAGCTTTTTCTATCCTTAACTCCACTGGGCATGTGTGTGATTGCTTGCAATTAATGCCTCCCTTCACCTGGAAGTCATAGCTACAAAAAAGGGAGAAAGGAATTCCCCTCTGGCTCTTTTAGGTAAGACAGTTTCTGACCAAGAATAGCACCTCTGGGTTGCTCCAAGGGTTCTGTCTCCCTGAAGGAGGAGAACACCAGTTAAAGGGGAAGCTGTGGGCGTATAACTTTCTGGAGTTCATATATCCTCGGTTGTGTGGAGCCCTTCTGATTTTTGGAACCCCGGTGGTGGCAGCAAAAATGAGGTTTTTCTAGGGTTTGCCAGCTGTGGGAACCCCACGTTAGAGATTTGGATGAACACAGTGAGGTCGGTGGCTCAGCTGTATAGCGCCCCCTTGCTGCATTATGCCACAAGGGATGTCCATGTGAAAATGACCAAAGTGTTAGCTTGCATTTGTTCAATCCTCTTCTCAGATTGCTGCATTTGTCTGCACACTTTTGAAAAGTGATTCTGTTTGTTTCAGGCATTCCTGTAGAATGTGCTTCCCTGTTGCTGGGCATCTTTGTGAGCTATGTCTTAGGCCCTTTTTATATGGGCGGCACCCACGCATGGACACCCATCCCATGACAGGTGGATGTGGTGCTCCCGCACATATGCATGCACACCCACCTCAACCCATCCTCCCCATAGAGCAACTGACAAAACCAGCAGTTGTTCCATGTGTGTTGATGGGTGTAGATGGTATGCACCCATCTACACCCTCACACCACCCACTGCACACAGGCTGCAGCACACACCAATCCCCCCGCACCGCGGCCCATGTAAAAAGGGCCCATCTGTTCTTTCTGGCACTGAGGTCTTTACAGCCTAGCCTGTTTCCAAGTCTCTCTTGCAGATTGCTCTTTTCTCTGTTTCTGAGGCCACTTTCAAACCTCTCCCCCCGCATGCGCATATTCTGGCTACGGGAGGGAATGTTCACCCAGGATATGTGTGGGGTGCTGCTGGTCTGAAAGCCACCCCCCCTCCCATGCAGCTTTGCTGGCAAACACCCGCAGAGATAGAGAGCATCCTGCCCCCCACGCAGCTTTGCTGGCAAACATCTGCATCCTGCTCTGTATCTGTGCAGCTGTTTACCTACAAAGCTGTGCAGGGGGCGTTTCAGACCAACAGCACCCCACGCATATCCAGGCTGCACATATTCTCCTGCAGTCAGAATATATGCGGGGGTGAGGGGGAATTTGAAAGTGGTCTGAGTTCCTTCCACATGAGGCTGTCTTGTCTGGGTAACTCTGCTCTTGTTATTTGTTATTTTTGGCAGGCTTCCAAATACTGCTTGTACCTTGTACTGAGTCTACTGTTACATTATTGAAGTTTACAGCCAAAACTTGCATTCTGCTCTCAGTTGCTGCTGCAGGTTATGCCATGTTGACTGCTTTGTCCATGGTTAATTCACTGACTTCCAGGAGTCTTTTTGTAGTGCACCATCTCCAGTTACCAGCACAAGATGAAATCTTCTTAAAGATTCAGTCAGGTGGACAGTTACATGGCCGTATCTGTCTGAGGTCAATTAACAATTCTTCCACAGACTCCCCCTTCTGCTGCACTCTGAGGTGGACCTGTTCCTCTCATATGTTTCATTGTTCTTGAGTAATCAATATTCCTCAAACTTTCTTAAGACTGTATATAGACTTTCTTTTTCTTTCTCACTTAGTTACATAGCTTCACAAATGCCTACTGCTTCATGTCCTGCAATATGTAAGAAAATGACTACTTTTTGAGGATCCTCCTTTGCTTCCATCCTTGTGACTTGCATGTAGATTGTAAAGTCCTACTTGAATCCTTTCCATGCTATCTATCTATCTATCTATCTATCTATCTATCTATCTATCTATCTATCCCTCAGTCTCTTTCCCAGCCCGGCAATTCTGTGCCCTCTATGGCTACTGAAGTATTCATTATGATTTTGAAATAGTAGTTCATTATTTTATATTTCAACATATTTTTTTAATTTGAAAAGATTACCATAGAAAATACAGGCAAACATTTGCAATTAATTTTAGCCCTTTTCAAACAAGATTCACCCACACATGTCCACTGCATGGGCATGCATGGATGTGGCTCATTTGCAAGCCACAGCCAGTGGGTGGGCATGCGTGCATGCTCCCGCATACCATGAAGTCCTCAATTGCTTCAGCAATTTACTGGTTCCCTATTAACCTTTTACAGGGGAACCTTTAAACTAGTCCTATCAGCTTTTTATAGGGAAACATAGTGGAATAAATGAAACCCCAGCAACCCCTTTTTATTGCTGAAGTGGCTTGCCATGCCAGGACCAAAAAAAGCACCCAGGTAAGCCCTTGTAAGGTCATATCCTTTAAAGGTTTATCAGTGCAGCTAATGAGTTACCTGGAAGTGTTAGTAGTACAGCTTAAAAGAGATAATGAGATTGTCACAAGAAGGTACTGGACTATAGGTCTAACAGATATGTAAAGCTAAAGGTTAAACACGTACGTAATGTTAAGAACTGGAAACTCACATCATGTAATAATGTAGTGTAAAACTGACAGATGCAGACTCAATCCAGGAAATGGAGAGAGACAAAGACAAGGATGGATGTGGATTCACGGAAGACACCAGACGTGGACAAAATGAGTACCAGGATATCTTTGCCGAGTAGGGCTGAGAAGAGAGCAAGTGTTCCCATTCTGAAGGGAAATTTTTTTTTTTAATTAAGTCAAATTTTTATCCCACCCTTCCCAAATGACTCAGGGCAGCTTACAAAGTAAAGAAAAACAAAGTGTATAAAAACAGCATAACCCCCCCCCCCAATTCAATGTGTGGAAAAGAAAAAAGAAAATAAGAAGAACTGTGAGAAAGCCGCTAAGTTTCCATGTCGTGCAAATCTTGGTGAATGTCCTGCTTCCAATGTGAGCAGCACGCACCAAGATTTTTGATTTTAGGTCTATTGCCAAGTTCCTGGTGAGAAAAAATAAAAATAAAAAATCATTCTTCATGCGCAAAATGGCCAAGTGGCCATTTTGCACAGGTGCAATCTATTGCCCTTAACCAAAATGAAATTGCCGCCATTTTGAATAAGGGCAGCAGTTGTTTTTCACATGTACAAAACAGCCTGACAGCCATTTCTCACGTATAATGATTTATTATTATTTATTATTATTTATTATTATTATTATTATTATTATTATTTCTCACTGAGAACTTGTACTGACACTGAGATCTCAATGGGATTTTGTTCATGGTACTTGACTTAGTGAGAAATGCTTGCAAGCAATAATTTAGCTGCTCATTTCACCCCTAGTTGTTAGCTCCCAGCTAGAGCAGAGGAAGCAGCTGCAATGCAGACCATGTTATATATTATAGGAATCATTTGGGATGACTCTGAGAGTAGGGGTGGGGGGAAGAAATCATTAGGGAAAATGTTAATGGCCTGTGATAAAGGGCTTGAAGGGAATGGCTTTTCCTGGCTTTCTATTCGTGTAGGGATTCTCCCTTTTACTCTGAGGGTGGGGAAAGTCAGGGTCCCAGGGATTAACTCCCTTGTTCCTGTGACTCCCTAACCCCGGAGGGGAAACACCTCAAACACGTTCGCCTCCTCACCAGCTTGAAAGCTGCACTGGGATGCCTAGTGCTTCCCCCAACTGCCTGATGGCCACATCAATATAAACTCTTTGGCTCCCTCTTACATTTCCAGGAGGGGTGTGTAAGCCCTTCGAAGGTCCTCCTTAGCCTGGCTCTCGTTGCTCTCATGCCACCTTTTGGCCCGGCAGCTCAGTTCTTTTCATTAGGGGTGTGCACCAGGCCCCCATGTCATTTTTGTTTTTTGTTTTCATTATTCAAAAATGTTATCATTATCGTTATTAACGTCAATGTTGTTTTTGTTATTGTTTTCATTATCATTTTCCTTATTGGTATCAATATTAGTATCAATATCATTTTTGTTATCTGTATCAATATTGTTATTAATATTTTCATTATCGTTATCGATATAAGCACTGTTTCAGACAAAGATTTTAATTTTGGTATTGGTGTCATTATCGATTCCTGTGCACAACTAATATCTATCTAAATCTAAAGGAAACAGGGGAAGGGAAAAGGAAAACTATCTATTATCTAATCAATTATCTATATAACTATTCTAATCTAATCTATATGTCTATGGGTATTTTCAGATGTGACGGGGCCAATTGGCCCCGGCATGGAAACAACCCTTTGATTCCCCGCCGGGGCCACCGCGTCATGGGCTAACAGACACGGTGGCCAATCCCGGTGGGGAATCCGAGGAGAGGGCGGGGCTGTGTGGCGCAATGTGCGGATGCACAGCCCTGCCCCCCCATGCTGCCCCGACTTCCGACCCACCAGGAGACGGGCAGGCGCCACAGGCAATGCGGCCACAGCGTCCCGCCACCCCCCTGGCATTGACCATGGGCCGGAATCCCGCCACGGATTCCGGGCCATGGTCATGGGACAGATGTTACTGTCCCCTTCCTCATGGGGAGGGGGATAACCTCATTCACCACATGATCAGGGATGGTCCGGACAGGACCTCCGATCGTGCGGTGAATCTGATTCCCCCCCATGATTCATGGGGGTGAACATCTGGGGGGGACGTCTGTTCCCCCCATCAGATGTTACGGAATCACTTTCACCCTGTGCAGATTCAGTGTGGTTGACTGTGATCTCGTAACTTCTGCAAATACCCAGAAATATATATCTATATCTAATCTATGCTACCTATCTATATATAATGTAGTGGGGGGAGAAGGGCAGGGAAAGGGAGAAGGTAAACTGTGGGGTATGAGGAAGGAACGGTATTGATAATACAATGAGGGCTAGGGAGGATTTTTTGTGTGCAAAACGCAACCCAACAAGCAGAGCTCTCACAGAATGGAGAGGAAAGGCCTGGCCCTCCCATTGTAAAGAGTTACAGTGCTCTTTCCCAGAGCCCTCATGATTGGTTGTGGGAGGCATCAGACATTGAGCAATCACAGAGTCTATGAGACTGCTGGGGCCTGCTTGCGCCACTCATTGGTCAGCGATACATCCATCAGATACTGCTGAGCTGCTCACCCCTCCTAACACAGGCACAGTTCAAGAGTTCAACCCTTTTTAGGGCTCCGAGATGTCTGTTTCCTCCTCCCCTCTCCACATTTTCCCTGCAAAATCCAACTGCCACAGCACTAATAATGACAACGATAACAGCATTGTTGTTTTGATTTTCATTTTCGTTTTCGATATTGGTATCATTTTCCTTATTTTTGGTTGTCGTTTTCATTATCATTATCGTTATTCTCAGTTGTCATTTTCATTACTGCAATAATGAAAATGAAAATGACAATTTTTGTTATTGTTATTGTAACAGCAAAACCAATATGCACACCCCTACTTTTTATTTCCCCCCCCCCCCACACTACCTGCCTGACATAGATGCCCAGCGTAGATGTGCATGGCCTTCTCTTGTGGGGCCGTGACCAAGTATGGAACCTTTTGATGACATCAGCAGCATTTCCTCAATCCCACTGTACTGGATCCCTCCCATCACTCTTCCTGGGCCCTCTGGGACATCCATGAGTCCCCCATCCCATAGCCCCATCCCAAGTGATTGCTAGTGGGGAAACTTTTCTGTCTTGGGGGCCACACTGAATATTAATACAAGCTCCGATGGCCCACATAGATGTTGGGGCAGGGGTGCTTAACAGGTGAATTCAAAAAAAGGAGGGCTCAGATCATGAATCATGGCCATGGATCTATCCCCTAGCATTATGTGCATACCTTCCTCTCTGTTCCATTTTCCTGAGCTCTGTCTTTCAGTGCTTGGGAGTAAGAAATGGATCCAGGAGCAAGATCCAGGCTCTGGAAAGGGGCCACATAAAAAATTGCCAAGGGCTGCATTTGGCCCCCAGGCCTGAGGTTCCCCACCCTGATATAACCTAACCTGTATTGATTAATCTGATTTTCAGATGTTTGAGGATGGACTCTGTGTGACCTGAAAGCCCAGATACTCTCATTTACAAACGTTAATTCAAAAAGAGGTATCATCTGAACTACTTTGTCTCTAACCCATTCAGTGAAATTTACTAAATATTAAAGTAGATTAAATCCTCTGGCATATTCAGTAAACCATATTCTAACTATGGTGAATTTCAAATGTTGATGGGAAATGGAGGGAGGAATAAAGGCTGTCACATCACTGCCATTTTTTAAAGTCACCGAGTTTCCATTCCTACATTTACGTTTGGGATTATTGTGCATTTCAACTGCCCAGTGAGTGTCACAATAACCTTGACCTATTTTGGAAGAATTGTTGTGCTGTCACTCAGGTTTAAAGATGTCATTAAAACTTGACAGAGGTACTTTTCTGTCAATTTTGTCAAAGTCCCTGTTGTAGGAAGCTGTCCTTGAAATTTTCAAAATGACATCTTAACTAATTAAAAGGAACTTGTTGAATCAGAGCCATGACATCTACCAGTCAAAACAGTAGGTTGCTGAGCCACTTAATATTGACAAGCATGCTTTGTTTCCTATGGATAGAGCTTGAGAAAGACATGGAACTGCAAAAAGCTGTTTATCAGAAAAATGAACTCCAACAAATGAGAACGTTCCAATTGGCAATGAACAGCAGGCATGCTGTGGGGACTGTGGGTGATTTCAGACGTGACGAGATCACGCTGAACCACAGTGAACCACGCTCAACCCCCCCGCGGGGCCAAAGGCCCCTGAACGTCTGCACGGCGTGCGCCAGATGTTGGCCACGCTCAATTGCCACATGGGGTCAATTTGAACCACGCTTCCCGGGCTAGCCGGGGGAAGGTCCCGGGAAGCGTGGTCAAATGGACCGCGGGCCGTGGCCAACAAAAAGTAACGTCTGGCCGCGTGCCACGGCCCGGGATCCCCGGCGGGATCCCGGGCCGTGGCACGATCGGCCAGATGCAGCGGCCGCATTGGCCCCGCCGCCCGCCCGTCTCCTCGGAGGGCGGGCGGCGGGGTGCGTGGAGGGGGCGGGGCCGTGCGGCCGCACGTTGCGCCACGCGGCCCCGGCCCCTCCCACTTTCCCCGCCGGGATCCCCCCGGCACGTCTGTTGGGCCGTGCAGGGGTGACCCCGGCGAGGAACGAAGACGTTGCTTCCGGTACGGGGCCAAAAGGCCCCATATCGTCTGAAAGTACCCAAAGGGATATTGGAAAATGTCTAAGATATCCATCCATAGACACTAGGAAAGTGCTGAAACAATCTGGGAAAGTTCACATTTGGAGTCAGCTCACTGCCTCACAATCCTACAATGATTGGAGTGTTATCTTTGTTGGTATGAGCAGCAAGAAGCAACACACGTGCATGAAAACAACATTGAGATAGAAGAGCAATATTTATTGGAACACCAAAGAGCAATTTAAATTGATTTTTGTCTCATGTGGATCAAAGAGATAGAGAGGAACAGAGTAGCGATTGGGGAGAAGGAATTGGCCACCGTTAACATGTTATTATTATTTTTCTTTTAAAACATTAAAGAAAGCGAGAACAAGTGAAAAGGAGCATAGATGAAATCTCCAAGTAGCAAAAAGAAATGTTCATATTGTATTCTCTTTGGCTTGTGATCAGTTCTAAAGGCAAAAAGCTGACTGAGGACAGAGAAGAAAAATGAACATTATATTTCCATGCATTTTTATCACGTGTTTTACCTGAAAATTGGTATAGGTTTGTGAGCTAGAAAAACACAGGCAGTCAGTCCCCATTAAGCAAAACAGTTAAGTACACAGTTAACTTTCAACTAGAGCTGAAATTAATATCCATAACAAAGACCAAGTTCAACAAATTTGGCCTGTTTGTTTTACATTGATTAAATAGGATCTGAAGCTCTATTTGCTTTCCACATCATTCAGCGAAACAAATATTGATTTCAGACATTTTGCTTCAGTTCTTTAGCTTATTTCATTTCACTTTAGTTATTTCATTTTAGTTATTTCTGTTTTTTAAAAAACTCCTTTTCAATCTTTCCCTCACTTTGCTTGTGCTTGTAAGCTCTATTTAGTAATAAATAGTAGTACCCCAGTGAATGGAATACTGAAAATGAATAACCAAATAATCAAAATAAAGTACTGAAGTGAAGAAATGAAACAAACAAAATGAATATAAAAAGAAAAATAATAATTTCATTTTGCACACCAAATATAATTTGGATATTTGGTGGTGTATCTGAATAAGCAAACTGCCAATGCAAAACAGCACATTCACCTGAGCTTTACTTTTGATGACTGTGGAACTGTTACATGTTTTGTTGAATTCAGATCTCAGATTGAGAGTTTGCAAGCCTATGACACCAGTCCATGAGAAATCTTGGAAGGATCAATACTACAGCGGAATCAGGACAAGACAGGAAGCCAAGTGATAAGCCAAGAGGTCTGTCCAAGAAGGCTGGGACAAAGGAATGAAGCATAGGCTAGATGACAGCTGAGGGCAAAGACTAGGGCACAAACTCACACTGGGGGTAAGGCTGGAGGCAAGGGTTAGAGCTGGAGGCAGATGAAAGCCTGGAACTGAGGCTCAGGACAATCAGACAAGTAGGAAACTGGGACAGTCCCATATCAAAGACAGACATTGTGATTGTTCCATTCATTACTCTTCCTGTTGAATAGGTATAAAGAAGGCGAGGTCAGCCAATCAGATGAGCTGGAGGCATGGCGTGGCTGGAAGCATGGCATGAAACTTAGGAGTATCGTAGAATAATACAATCTTAGAGTCGGAATTGACCTCAGAGGTCATCTAGTCCAACCCCCTCTATCCTTTAACCCAGGGGTGCTCAGAACGTCGATTGTAATTATGACATTCCAAGGTAGATCCCAGCTGAGCTGGCAAGAAGCCGGGCACAGCACTAAGTGCTGATTTTCAGTGAGCAATTCTCTGACAGTACGCTGGGTAGGAGCTAGCTTTGGAGCAGTTCACAGCACTAAGCGCTGTTTTTCAGTGTCAGCTTCCCCTGGGTGGCAGTTACAGTTACACCCCAGTGTGTGTGTGTGTGTGTGTGTGTGAGAGAGAGAGAGAGAGAGAGAGAGAGAGAGAGAGAGGTGTGTGTCTGTTTCTGTGAGAGAGTGTCTCTCTCTCTGTGTGAGAGTGTCCATGTGTGAGAGTGAGGGATGTGTGTGTGTGTGTGTGTGTGTGTGTGTGAGAGAGAGAGACAGAGAGAGACAGAGAGAGGTGTGTGTGTCTGTTTCTGTGAGAGAGTGTCTCTCTCTCTGTGTGAGAGTGTCCATGTGTGAGAGTGAGGGATGTGTGTGTGTGTGTGTGTGTGTGTGTGTGTGTGTGTGTGAGAGAGAGAGACAGAGAGAGACAGAGAGAGGTGTGTGTGTCTGTTTCTGTGAGAGAGTGTCTCTCTCTCTGTGTGAGAGTGTCCATGTGTGAGAGTGAGGTGTGTGTGTGTGTGTGTGTGTGTGTGTGTGTGTGATGGAGTTGCCCCTTCTTCCCCCTGGCCTCCCTCCTATGTGACTGTATCCCTCTTCCCCTGTGCTCCCTCATTTGAATAGCCACACTCCCTGACTGGGATGTAACTATTCAAATGAGGGGACAGGACCATGCAAATTAGGGTCAGGCCACATACCCATGGTAGATCTCTGAAGTTTAACATCATGCTTTGGTAGATCTCCAGTCAGGCAAGTGTGGTCACCCCTGCTTTAACCTGTATCCAGTTGATGGGCCAGGCCGGGAGTTAAGAAGACAAAGGTTAAAAATAGATGCGCGGATAGCACAGCTTCCCTCCGACCTGGCCCAGGGCAGGAAACAGTGGCCACCAAACTAACGGTGCCTGTGGCTGGAGAGTCATCCTGCTACCCACATGCCCTGTGTAGGACAGGAAGCTCATCAATTGTGTTTTTGGCTGGCTCCACCTACTCCCAGCACCCTGTATCCCACCATGACAGACAGCCATGGCAGCTCCTGCCCTGAGGTGGGGATGGCTGGGCCAAACAAATGGTCCTCAGCCTAAGCTGCATCTTCTGAGATTTTCTGAGGACACAGCCCAGGCTAGCTGCCTACTTGCAATCCCAGACCAACATTTGGTACCATGTGAACACCGGTGGGTTGACCTGGGCCACAGTGGGCAAAAGCAGGCCACAGCAGGCCACTGTCACATCTCTTGTTACCCATAGTGGTACTATGGGGCTGATCACTGCCTGGACACCTTACCCCACAGATTCTCATTCCAAACCTGTGGATCCTGACATATGAACTTTGCTTTACTAATGGAAAAAGACCCGTTGAAGTCCCTTTGACAAAAATGAACAAAGGAATACCCAGGCATTATGGACCTGTTAGTCTGACTTCAACACCTGGAAAGATATTAGAGCCAATCATAAAACAATTGATTTGTAAGCCCGTAGAGGAAACTGGGGTGATTGCTAGTAGTCAATATTGATTTGTTAAGAATAAATCATGCTAGAACAACATAATTTTCCTTTTTAACAACATAGTTAAATTGGTAGATAAAGCCAATGCTGTCTACATAAATATACCATATATCTTGACTTCTGCAAGGCTTTTGATTTTGTCTCACATGCTTATCCTCAGTAAGATGGGGACATATGGGCTAAAAAGAACTACCATAAGTGGAGTACAGAATTGGATGAATATTGACACTCAAAGAGTAGTAATTAATGGGTCAGCTTTGAATTGAAGAGAGGTAACGTGGAATTCTGCAGTGTTCTGTCCTGCAGTGCTGCTCAATATCTTCATCAAAGACTTTGATGAAGGAGTGGACAGCATATTTATCAATTTTTCTGATGATAAAGGGACTAAAAACACCTTAGAAGATAGGATTAAAATTCAAAACAACCTTGATAAATTGGAGATTTTGGGTGAAAACAATAGAATGAAATTTAACAAAGACAAATGTAGTATTAGACAAGGAAGGGGTGGGAGGACAAAACAAAAAATGCCCAAGCATAAAATGGAAGAGAACTCACTAAAAAGCAGCACTGCTGAAAAGGACTTGGAGATTAGACTGGATTAGGGCTGAAATGAGAATAAAATTAATTCTTGCGAGAATCTCACAGTCCTGTCAACATCTCACGAGATTCTCAAAAATGCCCCCAAAATGATGTGTTCATGCACAAAATATCTGCACATGCACAAAATATCTGCACATGCACAGAATGGTCCTGGTGGTCATTTTTGCACATGCACAGACACTTTTTTTTTTTCTGTTTTGCATCTTGCGAGGATCTCCAGTTTTTTGCGAGACTCTTGCAAGAATATCAAGATGAGAAAATATTGTCGAGAAGCCTAAAATCTCGTTTCAGCCCTAGACTGGATCAAGATATTGAAAAAAGGCCAATGACATTTGTGGGTGTATTAACAGAAGCATCATATCCAAAGCTCAGGAGGTTATAGTACCACTAAAATCAGCACTGCTCAGGCTTTACTACTATGTTCAGTTTGGGGTTCCATATTTCAAGAATGATGTTGTAAATTGGAACAGATTCAGAGGAGAGCAAAACAGATGATCAAGAGTCTGGAATATAAGTTATATCAGGAAGGGCTGATGGAACTGGGCATGTTTAGCTTTGAGCAAAGAAGATTGAGAAGAGAGACATGATAGAGCTGCCAAAAAAAAGAGGAAAAGTGGAGACCATCTGTTCTCTGTTGACACTAATAATTAGGGATGGGACTCCAGAACCAATTTTGGTTTTGTTTTTTTGATTTCGGTTGGCCGAGAATTTTGGTTTTTATTTTTTTTTGCATTTAATTCTTTCTTTCTTTCATTTTTTGCATAGGAAAAAAATTTCTGAAACCAAAACAAGAACCAAACTTTTGGATAGAACTGAAACAGCAATTTTCTGGTCATTTAGGTTCTGTTCAAAACTGAAATTCCCATCCATACTAACATTAACAAGAAGACGTGGGTTTAAATTACAGGAAGGTAGATTAGGTTAAAAATTAGAAACATTTCAAAATGTACCCCAGCCTACTAAAATCCTCTGTTTTCTATTTTTGTACACTTGTGATTTGAAGTGTGAAATAGAAGTAAGCCTTTAAAATTTTTTTTTTACTAAAGTTAAAAGCCGTGAGATAATTGTTTAACATTTTTAGACAAGATGATTTTTGTTTTGGTCTTAATAGTGTGGCATTCTTTTTATTTCTTTTGAAATTTTAAGCCATAAAGCACTCCTGCAAAGATGAGTGGGTGTAAAGATATCAATGAAAAAGTTAGCGTCAGAATTTTTAAAACATGGGGAAATGTAACTTCTTTAAAAAATGAAACTCATATAGCAGTAAAAATTAAAACATACTGGTGAGGTGGTGTGGTGTTAGGGCTCTTGATTGAAAATGCCAGGACCTTGAGTAAAAGACAATGGGTGTTTTTACATACACATTTCTCCTGAATGTTTGCTGTTACATCCTGAACTTTCTGTGTGTCTCACTCACCCAGATCTTAAACATCTGGCTCTTTGAACTTCTGCATCCAGGAACTGCCTCAGGGTGGTGTGTGTGTGTGAGTGTGAGTGTGAGTGTGAGTGAAATGAATCCGGAACTTACTTGTGGACTTGTAAACCCAGAAGATTGAAAAATTCAGAACTTTAACGTGTGTGTAAAAATGCCCAATGAAACTTTTCTTCTGTCTCTTCAGCTATGGCCTTAGCCCACGCTAGGCAGCTGGGCCATAAGATGCAGTGGTCAGGGCCAGATGTAGAATTATAGCAGCCCTAGGCAACTCAGGATGCTGCCCCGTCCGCCCTGGAGTTCTGATTGTGTGCAGGTTGCCGTCTGAGATAGGGAACAAGACAATGGTGGCGCCAAGCCCCAAAGCAGAGGCTCTTCCTCTGCACTCGGCACCACTGCAGTACGGGTTTGTAGAAGGTTCGGGGGCAGAATGGAGCTTCATGGCTGAGGTTGGGACTGTGGCCAGGCTGGGGGAGGGAGGCAGGGCAGGCCCGTTCATGTGGCGAGCACTTTGGCCATCCAGGCCATGGTGGCAGTTCCAACAGCAGCAGGCCTGCTTGGCTTCTCCACAGCCATCTGCCCAGCTCTCTGCACTTGTCCCACAGTGTGGCAGCTGTGTTTGTACGCCATGGGGCTGTGCAGCAATCAGGCCGTCGCAGCTCATGTGGCTGCACTCTGTATGTGCGGTACTGCTGGAGTTCTGGGAAGTCCTCACATTCTTAAACAGCAACATACATTCATGGGAATTACTTCAATTTAGGGCTTTGTTTAAAAGCCAGTACATTCTTTCAAAATGTGAGTGAGGAGCACACATCACTTTCATTCAGCTAATGATGTAGTTTTTGAGAACCAAAGTATAAATTAGTGGCATGCTGTCAAATAACTGCAGTTTTAGTTGATTAAAAGTGTTTTGCTTAACTAATTAACCAATTAGTTAATTAAATAGAATCTCACAGAGAACAAAGCTTGCAAATCTGGAGAGTGGAAAGTGCAAGTCAGTAAGAGGCTTCCGGAGGGCCAATGGTGAAGAGGGTTAAAAAGTGCTGGTGAGTGGGTAAGAGGAGCTCGAAGATAGAAGGTGCCAGGGGAGAGAGGGGTCTGGGGACACAGGAGATTCCTAGAGGTAGAGGGTGCAGTGGACTCATCCTTCTTTAAATGAGAACTATAACCCTTTTAATGAAGATCAATGAAAAAATGTTGGAACTCATTCAAAATTACTTCTTTTAAATATTTCTAGGAGCAAAGTTTCTAAAGAACTCAACTCCTAGCAGAGGCAAGTGGATATTTATTTTTTTGAAAATGTGACTAGTTCTTTGAGATGCCTGTCTGGGAAATGAACTCTTGATTATCTGTAGTTTATAGTAACAGATCTCAGGAGAGGTTTTAAAGAAATCTTACTAAACAATATACTAGCCACAGCTAAAATGTGATGCAAATTAGAAATCAGTGACTACTTGTGAATAAAATAATAGAAATGACGAAAAAAATGGCAAATAAAGTTTTATATCTTTTTTACATCCCCTGCAATGATATTTCATTGCTAGTGATGGGCACTAGCAATCTTGTCACCTGCTTCAAACAAATATGGACTCATAGATGCTTTTAAAATAAAAGTCTAAAAAAAATGACTTAGGTTACAAAGAGAAAACTTGAGTTCCAGCTTTGTCTCCCTTCTTTACCAGGGGAAGGACTGCACAGTGCACACTATTTGAAACTCATACAGTAGGCAGAGACATCTAGTGGCTAAAAAATATACTGAAAGTATTATGTATGGACTTTGGAAGTGACAGTGCATATGGCTCTGCTATTCTTGGACAAGCATCTGTTTTTACCTTCTGCATTTAGGCAGATAATTGTAGTCTTATTCTGTGCCTCTGAACTTGGCTCTGCAGCAGTAAAGCAAAACATAGTACTTTTCTTCATTAATAGAAAACAGCATCTCTTACAGAGCATTTTATTTTGCAAGACCGTAGCCTATTTAAAGAGGAAAAATATCTGGATGATGATAGGTTAATTTTTTGCAGTCTAAAGCCACAAAACAAAATAATTCCCCATAGAACTGATTCCTCTATCCTATTAGGAAGAATTACAGTAGACTACTTTAAGATTATGATAGACAACATACTAATATAAGTACAATACCTATTGTTTGAAGTGCTGGGATCTCATGAGGGTGGAACCACAATAGCACTGTAGTAGAAACTGGAAATTACTCTATTATAAGACAGTGGTTCTTTCAGCAGGAAAAATGCAGTGCTATTTCAAAAATATTGAAGAAAGTGGTAACATCTTAAACTCACTGATGCTTTGGTCAGTAAGAATGTAAGAAGTGCCATACTGAGGGTACTTTCAGACGATACGGGGCCCTTTGGCCCCGTACCGGAACCAACGTCTTCGTTCCCCGCCGGGGTCACCCCTGCACGGCCCAACAGACGTGCCGGGGGGATCCCGGCGGGGAAAGTGGGAGGGGCCGGGGCCGCGCGGCGCAACGTGCGGCCGCACGGCCCCGCCCCCTCCACGCACCCCGCCGCCCGCCCTCCGAGGAGACGGGCGGGCGGCGGGGCCAATGCGGCCGCCGCGTCTGGCCGATCGTGCCACGGCCCGGGATCCCGCCGGGGATCCCGGGCCGTGGCACGCGGCCAGACGTTACTTTTTGTTGGCCACGGCCCGGGGTCCGTTTGACCACGCTTCCCGGGACCTTCCCCCGGCTAGCCCGGGAAGCGTGGTTCAAATTGACCCCATGTGCCGATTGAGCGTGGCCAACATCTGGCGGCCGCCAAACAGACGTGCGGGACACGGTGACCCCAGGTGGGTATTCACCGTGGTTCACCGTGTCAACGTCACGTCTGAAATCACCCACAGTCGGACCAATGGTTCATCAAGCCCAGCATCCTGTCTCTGACAGTGGCCTATTTTGGTTGAATGGAGAAGTATCAGCAGTCACAATGGGCAGTCCATTCCCTGTTGATAACTCCCTGTTCCCGACAGTAAGAAGTTCCCATCTCATAATCTGCTTGGCTAATAGCCATTAATGGACCTATTCTCCAAGAACCTATTCTGACAATCTTTTGTGGGAGCAAATTCCACAATTTAACTGTGCATTGAGTGAAAAAATACTTCCTTTTATTTGTTTTAAATCTCCCACCACTTAGTTTCACTGAGTGTCCCCTAGTTCTAGTGCTACTTGTGAGGGTAAATAAATGTTCCCTATCTACTCATTCCACTCCACTCAAGATTTGATAAACATCTATCATATCTCCTCTCAGTCATCTCTTCTCCAAGCTGAAAAGTCTAAGCAATCAAGTCTCTCTCCGTAGGGGAGCCGTTCCAAACCTTTGATCATTTTTGTTGCCCTTCTCTGTACCTTTTAAATATCTACTATATCTTTTTTGAGATGGGGTGACCAGAATTGTACACAGTATGAAGGTGCGGTCGCACCATCAATTTATATAGGGGCATTATGATATTTTCTGTTTTATACTCTATCCCTTTCCAAATAATTCCTAACATTCTGTTTGCTTTTTTGACTGCCACCGCACACCTAGCGGAAGATTTCAATGTATTGTCTAGTCCACAATTACTCCAAGGTCCTTTATCTGAATGGTTACTCTTAATTTAGAACCCAGCATTGTGTATATAGTTTGGATTTTTGTTCCCTATGTGCATCACTTTGCACTTGTCCACATTAATTTTCATCTGCCATTTAGATACCCAGTCACCTAGTCTCACAAGAACCTCCTATGAGGATCCTCTTGTGTTAGTCCTGCTTTGAGATGCTGGGTAACAGGGGAATTCTTTCTAAGACCATTTTTACATGACGCCACCAGGTGGGTGGGTGGGTGCGTCAGTGCATGCACAACAGGTGGCTGGGACGTGCACATGGCCTCACATGCATCCCCACTCACCCCACCCCCCACCTCCATTTTCCCCGGTTGCTCCATGTGGGGGTGAGTGGGGATGCATGTTAGGTGGGAGCACACACACACACACCACTCACAGCGCACACCTGTACCATATCCTTCACACAGATTATGTCCACTCATGAACACCCAGATTTCTGCGGGTTCATGAGTGGCAGAGGCGTGTGTAAAAAGGGCCTAATTTTAACAATGAGAGCTACTCCTGGCCAGGTTTACAAGCCTTCCTGCTGGGTAGGAGAAAGTTTGAGGGTGGGACTCCCCAAGCACTTGACCAGGGGAGAAATTCAAGATCCATTTGCAGGGCTGAATCCAAGCCTGGGCTCAGTGCTGCAGGAGGGAGGGGCAGGGGCTCTCCTACTCCTCTTGATCAGATACCAGCACGGAGGGGTTAGGTGAGCACTGAATGAAGCACTGAGTCAGAATCCCTGGACTGAGACTTGATGCTGCATGTGGGGCTCTCATCCTTCCTGCTGACCATCTCATGGTCAGATGGGGGAACAGGAGAGGCCCCAGGCTGTGAGCTCAACGCTGCAGATATGGCTCTCCTACTGTCATCTCCCTCATCAGATCACTGGCAGAGTAGGAGACCAGCATTGCATCTCATCGCAGTAGCTCCACATCAGTGCTGCTGGTGGGAGGGGACTCCTCTTCTCTTGGTTAATTTGTATGATCTCTTGGATGGAGGAAGGGTAGGAAAGCCCCATTATCAGTCATTTAGCCCTGCAGATAGGAGGAGATCTACTATCAATCTGGAGTGCTGAGTCCAACTCCCAGCCCCAAACCTTCGTTTCACTGTTCAATACTTCAGATGAGGCTAGAAATCCTACTTGCCATGGCCAGCTCTCAAAGTTTACTTGCCACTGGCAAAGTAGTGAATAATAGGTTTTACAGCCCTGCTACTACAACTAATAATGATAACAACAACATGTATCAAAGTTACAACATTTTGAGTCAGAGGAGCAAGCCCCACCTCCTTGCTAGTAAGCCCCACCCCCTTATTGAATAAGTCTCACATCTTCAAACACATCTGGGGCGGACAGCTCTATAAAACAACAAAACACAACCAGAGAAATTGAAAAGATTAAAAAAAAACAACACCCAACCAGCCCCCCCTCTCTTCCCAAAGGCTAATAATATTCAACAAACCAACAAGCAGGGACATACCTTCTAGCTGTATATCAAAAGCATTCAACCCCTAATGAATCTCAAATGAAGACCTATAAATATTGAACAATTTTTATATACACATATGCTCATAAACACTCAAATAAATCTATATATTATATAAACCAATACATAATAGGAAAAAAAAGATTACCAGTCCTCATGGATGATAAAAAGTCCAATTCATCTAGTCCTTGGTCTTGAATGAATCAATTCACATGCTTCTTCCAAGCTCGCAATAAGCTGACGTGTTTCAATTTCACAAATCTTCAGAACTATACAAGGAGCATAATAAAAAACTCAAATTATACACCACTTTGAAATTAATCACCAAATATAATCTAATGTACAAAACATGACCAATAACTTAAATATATACCCCAAACAAAAATATATAAAACTGTAACCAAACAAATAAACAAAGAAATAATCATTATCATATTATAAGGGCACAGAACAGTCCAGCGGCCATTTTTGTGCATGCACATGATTGCTTAATTTTTTTTAAAAACGTAACTAATTTTTAACGAAATGAATGAAAGGAAATTAATGTAGTTTGCTTATTCATTAGTTTTGGGGTCTTTAGTTACTAAAATGAATGAGACTCCATTCATTTTAATAACTTTAAAAAACGTAAAAGAAAACAAATTGTACACCCCTCGTGGATACTTGTTTCAGCCCTACCAGTGTTCAGGACATAGTCAAGAATATTTCCCATGTTTTATGTGTTGCATGTGGGTTGGATAAGACATGGCATTGCCTAGTTAAGCTTTACATTCATTTACCCCAATAGCCAAGTCAGTTTATGAAGGCTCTTTGGATTCAGAAGTGAGCATAGGGATGTGGATGCAAAATAATAGTAAAATATTAATTAAACAATGATAACAGAGGAACGTGTGTGATGACTTTTTTCTCAACTCCTTTTATACTTCTTCATTTCTATCAGTGTATTTAAAAGATTCACAAAGGAGAGGGGTGGGAGGGGATAGACACTGTCAAGTAACAGTACATTTTTTGCTACATCTTAAAGGGGTCTTATCCTTCAATTTGAGAACATGAGCCTGCTTTCTGCAGTGATTTATACATTCAAAGATGTGCGATGAGATGGCAATAGAAGGGTTACACTACGATCTGTTCAATTGTACTACTGGAGACTTAGTAAAATAAATGATTAGATGCTCTGTCTTTCCCTCTTTCCCACCATTTTTATGAACCGCCAGTTTCTGTTCACCAGCAATACAACAGAAATGCCTTAGGTTTGACAGATAGCCAGGTAAGCTGTCTAAACATTTTTAAAATATAGTAAGCTGAGACTTTAAAAAAATAATAATCAAGTAATATTGGAGTGTGCTCAGGAAATGAACAACCCCTGAGCTAACAGGAATTGCTTATTACGTTACTCTCTAAGAAATCTTTGTAATTTCAAGAATTGGAGACCTGTGGCTTTGTTCTGTTTGAGCTATAAGAATCTGCCCAGTGCTCTCACAAATCATTTGGAAGCCCATACATTTATTATTTTATTTTATTTTTATTTATCCCACTCTACTGTCTAAAGAGTAAATCCTGTACCCTGCCAGTGCAGAAAGCTTTACAGGCAATGGAGGGAGTAGAAGGAGGAAGACTCAGCTGGATGTGCGATGACGTGGGACAAAGGTTGCAGAAAAGATGTCCTCAGGTGGCCTATGTTGTGACCTGTGTGTTTTGATGGAAGAAAACAGTCAGCGCTTAAGAACTAAGCTGGTCAGGGCTGAAGTGAAACAGCCATTTCATCTTTGTAGAAATTTTCCACATTTTTGGAACATCAGACAGAATTCTCCATGGATTTAAACTGCGTCAGAATTCTGCCCAAAGTTCTGACTGAAGGGTTCCCTATTTTGCACCCTGCACAATGCCTGCAGAAAATGACGGTGCCTTGCACTCTGCTACCATTTTACACATGCACAGTATGGGGCACAGCTTCTCTGGAACATTTTTGAAATGTGTTTTGCCAGACCAGATCAGACTAGGCTGATCCATTGCAGAGGGAATCTACCTAGAGGTGGGCATTACAGACTTGCATTAATCCATAACTGTTTGTAACAGGCAGTTATGAATCAAACCGTACCAAACCAAAACAGTGACCCAACACGCCCCAATCCAGTTGGGTTTTAAATCTATATAATAAAATTACAATTTAAAAAATAATAAAGTAAAAAAATCACTGTGCATGTGCAAAATGGATGCCGGACTGTTCTGTGCATGTGCAGCCCTTTCCCAAAAGGCAGGGTCATCACTATTTTGGGAAAGGGCAGTCAGTCTGCAGATGCACAGTGGCCATTTTGCACATGCGCAAACTGGTTGCCCTCTTCCAAAATGACAGCAATGCTGCTGCCACCATTTTAGAAAAGGGTGCACATGCGCAGAATGTTCCAGTGGCCATTTGCACATGTGTAGTGATTTTTTTAAAAAAATAATAATATTTTAATTGCTTTAAATAAGGATCCGTAATATGAATCCATAGTTAAATCCATAAATTGCAGATGTGGATCTGCAACAGAAATGAATCAGCAATTAAATTCAAGTGGCCACCCCTAAATCTGCCACGGAATTTCATTTCAGTCTTGGCGCTGTGGCCTAGTTCACATAGGGAATGCAGAAAGTGTCTTTTACCTGCAGCTCGAAATGCCATTTGTCACAGAACTCTCCCAACTCCATTCCCCGTAATGACATGTGCTTTCCACTTGCCCTCAGAAACAATTCCCTAATACAAACACCTCTCTCTTGTACTTAACAGAGCTTGAACGTAAGTCAGCTGCTCATTTAGTGCTATCCTAACCATACATTTAGCCACCCATTTTATGGATGGAGAACTGAGGCTGAGAGGTAGTGAAATTAGTTCTGTTAAGCATTTGACAAATTCTACAAATCAAACATCCTTTAATTTTTAAAAACATGGAACCATCCATCCCCCTCTCTGGATAGACTTGGTAAGACCATTGGATTCCAATCCCAACCTGCTTAACATGATTCTTTCCCAAGCTTTCTGTCGCAACACCTCAGTTTTCATATCTATATGAAACAGGATAAACAGGCACTGCATTGTTCTTTATGTAAAAGGAAGAAGTCAAAGAGAGAGTAATTTTAAAACAACGACAAGTGGCTGCTACATAGCATCAGTCCAGTGACGTTGCAGGGCTGTGGAAGGCCTGGGCTCCGATCTTAATTATGGGCCCCAAAGAGACCTGGGAAGCTCCCATGACTGTGGTTGCTGGGGGTGGGAGGAATGAGGATACTCTCAGACCCTGCTGTGGTTCCTTAGATCCCTACTCCCCCACAGTCTGTGAGTAAAAGGGGGAATCTTGAGGCTGCTTCCCTCTTCTGCTGAGATAACTGACCTGTTGGTCCTGGCATGGGGACACTCACTAAGAGTATGAGCGACATGGGGTGATTTCAGACGTTACGGGGCCCGTTGGCTCCGTACCGAAATCACCCAATTCATTCCCCGCCGGGATCACCCCGTCACGCTGTATCAGACGTGCCGGGGGGATCCTGGCGGGGAATCTGGGAGGGGGCGGGGCTTGCTCACTGCCAGCCCCCACTGCCTACAGAAAACGACATCTCCCGGAAGGCCATGCATCTTCAGGCAGGGCTCAGAGATGCAACTGCTTATTCCAGTGACTAACAGTACCCAGCTGCCTGGTACTGAAGAAGTAATGTGAGGAAGGGAAGACGGATAAAAGTCATCTTCCCGCCCTTCTGGGACCCCTCAGCATCCAGGGCCAAGGCAGAGCAGCACCCCCTTGTGGATCAGTCCTTACACCACCGCAGAACATAACAGAGAGCATATTAATTTCTTTAGCCCTAGATACTTGGCTAAATTGTATAGGATGCTAAATCAGGATTGTCGTGTTTTACATTCCCTTTGCACTAGCGTAATTGTCGACGCACCCAGAAATGAGACAGGACATCGTTATATGGATTTTAACAAATTACAAACCAAATAGAATAGGTGAGGGGGTGACATCGCCTATTGTGATCTGGGTCCAGTATCAACAATAAACCACAACCATTAAACAGCAGGGGTGGTCTCGATATACCATCGATAACTTCCCCACAACATAACATCTCCCCTTCGTCCAGTGCTAGGTGCGCGGCCAAAGGGGACTTTGTCCATCCGGACTCAAGTAAGGAATAGGGTAGCCAATGGTGAGGGCCAATGCCATACAATGCTCTGCCACCATCTCAGGTCACACTCTCCCAGGGGAACCAGAGCCTTGCCATCCATACCCTGAATTTGTGTTAGGCGTGGCTTCCCCATTTCTTAAGGAGATGACTCCTATGATCACTTACCCTAATTCAAACCAATACTGGACCCCCGCCACCAGGACCCGCCGATGCCATCGGATGGATACAGCCTTCACACCTATCCTAGGATCCTCATGAATATATCCTGCAAAGCTTGCAGGTACAGGTCATTACTAGCCAGTGACAGGTGGAGTCCATCCTTCCTAAACAACTCTAAATCCCTACGAGAATTTGCGTTATGCCTAATCATGTCCCTCCTCCCCCCGATTCCCTTTAACCATTTACTGATTTCCCTATTAATTATTTTCCTTGTTCTGTCTATTTTCCTAGCCGGTACCCCTTCTCCCCAACTAACCCTCTCCACTAATTCTGTCCAAATCAGCCTAACCCCCGGAATCAATCTTTTGCTACCTATAAGTCGGGTTTTATGTCCCTAATTAACTGAACCCCTTTTAGCCTAGGTAAATCATTCTCCCCTAAGTGGACCACCATCAGGCCTGCCATCTCTGGCCTGCAATGAAAGCCCCAGGATGAGCTGATGAACTTCATCCTGCTCTGGCCGAGCCATTTGATAACCGCCCTATCTGATAATCCCAACTGGGTCCCCTTATTGGGTGCTCCCAACTGGGTGCTCCTTGCCACCTTGGCAGCCCATCAAACTAGGCCATGCCCCATGATCCAAATGATCGGCTTCTGGTGTGGGGCAGCATCTGTTAAGAAAACACATGAGATGATTACTGCGTGTCGCAGGCCGGATCCCGTCGCACATATGTATGGTAAGCCCTGGACCGCCATCGACCGATTGCCTGTATGCCTTCACAGGCCATGCCCATCTGGGTTGTAAAAGTAGCTACCCCAATTCTGAATGAGTGGGACCCGTATTCCCTGTATGGCAAATCACGCCTAGCCAGAGCCGCCCGGAGGACTGCTACAAACTGGTACCTTGTGACCGGTGACCCATTGCTGTGGCAAAAGAACGGGCCCTCAACCCTTGGCCGGAGTACCTTGTACATTTTTACTACCAAGACAGGGCATAGCCCAGCATCACCAGCTCTGGCCAGCCTGATTGTCCGCCCATAACCCTGCTGATCAGTTTTTGATTTTCTTAAGTAAGTGAGTACCTCATGGGTGGCAACTGTCACATCCTTTAGTGCTAAGGCCCTTGTTTACCTGTCCCTGACTAATTCGACCACCAGCTCACTAACCCGAAATGCCCCCCAAAATGCTAATTTAAACAGTGCTGCTAACATGACCTCTTCAAACTTGTCATAGCAAGCTAAATCTAAAGAACTAACAACTCGACTTAACAAGGGGTGGTGGTGGTAATATGTAACCGTGAATCAGTGGTGGCAGGCTGCTCATGTACCCATGCCTCTAGCAACCTGTGAGCAAAGAAACCCCTGTCTGGTGGGGGTACCCCCCAGCTGGCTCATAAACCTTATTGCCGCTAACTTCCTGGCAATCGTCCTTGCTGCTAACCCTTCCCATCTAAGGTACATGGTAAACTGCAAAACCTGCACTTTGTGAATTGGAAAACCCAAGGTCCATCTGCGCTGGGCCCGGAAACTCTGAAATGCCTGAAAGTTCCAAGGGTCTACATGTATTGAGGAATGGGACGTGCTTGGCACAAAATAGAATATTATGCTGAAGGCAAATGGAAACCATGGCCCTTACCAAAGTCATAACCTGTTGCAAGTGTGATGAAAGTGTGTTAACAATATGAACTACTGCTTGGTTGTCACAAACTGCCCTCCAGAGACTGCAACTACTTAACCGTGATCTTCTTGGCAACCCTAAACTCTTCCAACTTGATAATCGGTGCCCTGACTTTGTCCAAGGGTAACCGTGACACCCCAGCCTCTGTGTCCAGTTCAATGCCCAAGTATGTTAGGGCCGTACTCGGTCCTTCGGTCTTTTCAGAAGCCAGGGGGATGCCCAGGTACCCTGCAATGCTTTGAAAAACCTCCACTCGCACATTCACTTGTCCCGGCCCGCCCAGTGAAGACGAAGTCATCAAGATATTTCGTGATGCCTCCCCTCCGCGCAGACAACCCATTCCACCAGGGAGCTGAAATGCTCGAAACCCGAGCAAGATATAGGGTGAAAACAGACATGACGCTAACCACCCTTGAACCACCCTTGGTGGTTATTTATGCATGTTTCAGGGCTGCATAGGGCACCAATACAGCCCTGCAACATGCATAAATAACCACCAAGGGTGGTTAAAGGGTGGTTAGCATCATGTCTGTTTTCACCCATAGAGCATCCCATGGGCATGGCTTTGTCATAATAAAACTCGCCATAAAAGTGGAAGCCCAATAGCGGAAGCTGTCCGGGTGCACTGGCAAAAGGTGAAATGCTGATTTGACATCGTATTTTGCCAGCAATGCCCCACTGCCAAACTGCCTGACCAATGTGACTGCCATATCAAAGGATGCATAGTGTACCAATACCAGATCCCTTGGTATCCCGTCATTGACTGAGTGGCCCTGTGGGTAAGACAGGTGGTGAATTAAGCGAAATTGGCCCAGGGCCTTCTTTGGCACCACACCCAACGGGGAGAATACCATCTCGGGGAATGGGGGGACTAGGGGTGGGCAGCAAACGGACCAGCTACCCTACCTTCTGCCACCTCCTTTCTAATCTTCTCTGCCATGACCTCCTCCATACTTTCGACCAATTTCAAGTTGGGAGCAATCCTGCCCTGTTGAACATCCACTGCTGGTATTCTAAAATCCTCCTTTAACCCCATCACCACGTAGTGCACTTCCTGCTCGTTGGGGTGCACAACTAGGGCAATCATCAATCTATCTGCATTAACTGGTGTTGGGGCTCTTCCCTCGAACCCCTGCAGTACTGGCCCATTGGCTACCCTTTCCAGCCCCGGTGACTCCCACCCTGGTCCTACCCCATGGTTTTGCCCTGGAACAAGCAGCCACAGAGTGAAATCCCCCACACGTGGGGCAGGTATGTTGAAAACTTCATGCTGGGCATTCTTGGTGGATGGGCCGCGTTTATGGAATTCCCTCCCGGAGGAGGCTCGACTGGCCTCAAGTCTGTTGGCCTTCCGACGTGTTTGCAAGACATGGCTGTTTGCCCAGGCCTTCGGAGGGGAGGGTGAGAGGGTGGGTTAGGGGGTTGGTTTTAGTGATGTTTTATAAATTGTTGAGGGTTTGGGATTTTATTGTTGTTGATTTTATTATTATTGTGTTTTTATAATATTGTAAGCTACCCTGAGATGCCATTAGCATGAGGGGGTGGCTAATAAATTTAATGAAATAAATAAAATAAATAAATAAATAATTTTCCTGAATGGGCAAACTCCCAACACTGCCCAGCGTTTCCCACTGCGGTCTGCTTTCCCCAGGCCCTAGTTGGATCATTTATCGGGGCAAACCCACCTTTCACTAGGAGACGACCACTGTCTGCCCAAGGGGCCCAGTTGGTGTCACTCATACAGTTCAGCCAGAGGTCATACATGTGAATGTCCCACCAGGCCCCCAGTGTGAAGGAAGCCCGGTGCCTGAATGTCTCGTCGTATCTCAGCCAAGCACCGGGGGCGTGGGGGTGGTTTCGTAGGCCCTGCAAATTATTTCTCCATATTTCAGGAGAATCGCCCCTCTTTCAGGAAATTTCTAATTGTACCCCATGGTAAATTGTGTACATGGTTGTCCAATTAGCCCAGTTTCTATCCGCCCTTGGTTGCTTATACTTTTCTTTCTCCTTCTTATCATCCTCTTTGCCCTCAGACACTATTGAATCGCTAAACAGGAGGGCGAAGAGGTCCACATACTCTCCCCTCCAGATTTTCTCCTTCGTAGCCGGCAACAGGTGTTCCCCTATGGGTGCAGATAGACTTGCGTACAAGCCTCCAACTGGCATGGGGGGCACACTCCCTCATTTTGCCACCCTCCCTGGCTAGAGGGGCCTGGGGCCAATACCTGCAATGTGTGCTGGGACTGGGACTGGCCTGCCACTGCGCCCATACTCCCTAGTAGCTGCCCTACCCTTCTGCGGGCCTGTGGAGCACCTGCCCCCATTGCCACGGGAGCAGCTACTTGTACCCAACCCCCATTCCACCACAGGTACTGTGGGGTCTTCTTAGGAGAAGATGGCTTGGACCCTCCTTCGTGCATCCCGTGGGGGGGGCGGTTCTAATGCCGTCAAACCCCCCATCCGAATAACCCAGCCCACCATACATGACCGGGTCGGGAAGTGAGATGTGGGGAGCAGGTTTTCCACACACCCCACACGCCTTGTCCTTCCTCTGGGTTCATACCTGACTCCACCCTGGGGGGTCAGGGAGGTGGAATACCCCTGCAGTCTCTGTCCGCCAGTGCCCGTTCCAACGTCTCGATTCACGCGAGGGTGTCGGGTTTCTACAGGTCTGCTTCATCAGGTCCTTCACCCACATCTTTCCTGTAAATCCCTACATGGTTTGGGCCCCTCATACCTCGGGGACTGCCTCACCTTTTGCATCTTAAGGCGATCCCTGCGGTCTACTGGGGGTGCCTTACTGGAGGTTCCCTGTGTTAAGCAGGGGGTCACAATGGAGAGGGCATTCTCAGTGGCCTGGCCTCGACTCTTGAATTCCCTCCTGGAGGAAGCTTGCCTGGCCCCGGGTTTGCTGGCATTCCGCCGAGTCTGCAAGACCTGGCTGTTTACCCAGGCCTTCGGAGGGGAGGGTGGGGTGGGGGTGGGTGGATTTTAAGATGTCAAAGTAATGGGGGGTTGTTTTAAAATGTTTTAAAATTGATAATTTTGATGGTTGTTGTTGTTTTTATTTGTTGTAAGCCACCTTGACATGCCGTAGGCATGAGGGGGCGTTTAATAAATATGACAAAATAAATAAATAAATAAACACACTGAACCGGGAGTTCAGCCCCGCCCTGAGCTCCTTCATACTCCTGGCAGTCTCCCTGTCTTGCCTGCCCCTGTTCCCCAGCCACTTGCCCAGTTGGCCTATGAGCAGTCCCTCCAGATGCCCAGCTGGATCCCCTTCCTCCTCCACTGGAACGCTGCCCAGTGGCTGCAACCTTGGCAAATCGCGCGGGGGGAACAATCTGTCTTCCCTCTCCCACCTGGGTGGCACCACTATTGCCGGCTTGGGGGTCAAAGTGGAAGGCTCTCCCTCAGGATCCCAGCCACCGGGGGCGGGGGGAGAAAGCCCTGTCCAGGGCCTGCACCACGGAGGGTGTGGGAGGGAAACACAGGTCCCACACCCGCTGTCCCCCTTTCCTAGCTCTCATCTTCTGGACCTCCCAGCTGGGGCCATCCCCCACCTGCAGCATACCCCTCCTTGAGGGGAAAAATCAGCCGCGGCTCGGTGCCCCTCCCCCCGTAGCAATGCCTCGCATGCTGCTAATTGCTCCGGGGAGAAGAGCCCCGCTGGCCCTTCCACTCCCCTTTTTTCCTACTCCCTTGCTTTCCGACTTTCCTTGAAGTAGATGCGGGCTGGGCCTCACTCCCAGCCCACGTGTTCAGCGCTGCTCTGGGGCTGCGCTTCCTCATGCACCCCATGCCACTCCACCTTTCCCTGCTTCACTGTGCTCGGTCGACACCAGAACAGGGTTGGTGGTGGTGGTGAGTTGAGTAGCGCTCCAAGAAGGGGCCCTGCTGCTCCATCCCCTACTCATCCTGGACTGAGCAGGGGACGTGTGTCAGTGCCAGCTACGCCCACGTGATGAGCCCAGGCCCGATCAGGGGCTTTCCTTTTCACACTGCCGGCAAGGGCAACCCTTGCTGACAGCATTCCATGCGGTCATGCTCCAGAGCTGGAGGCCTGCAGCCTCCATTCCCCTGAGGTGCCCTGTCCCCTTCTTACAATTAAGGAGGGGTGCGACAACTGCCTCGCCACTGCAGAGGTGGTGGAGGGCAATTGGCTACAGGACTTGAAAAACTGAGGATCAAGGTCTTTGCTTCTTACAGTAAAATTTTAAAACTGTTTTTGTAATATCCAGGGTAAATTAATATTTTATAAAATACCAAAATACTGAAATATGGACAAAGACTGATCAGACCAAATAAAAAGGAGTATATTAAATTTCATAAAATTAGTCAAATGTGCTCCCACACATATGGGGAAAAATGAACATATGATTAAACTAATAGGATTATGCAAAAGAAGCTTCTAATGATAGGCCTGTAATTAATCTTTTTTAGTCTTGAGGCTTGCTTATAATCATTCTTCCTGTGCATAATTTAATTCAAGCAAAGACTAATTCTATTCAAAGGACATGCCTTACAACAACCCTCTAATTTGTGGAGACTACTGTTCCTAATCTAGTTACAGATAGGCAGATGCCATTGCTCATGCTTCAAAGTCCCCATTCAGGACCCAGGTTCATTTCTATTACCAGTCTTCTTGCTTTGAATAAGTCAATCTAAGAACTTAGTTTTTATTGGGACCGCTGAAACTTAGCTCCCTTCGTGTGTGAGGGGTTTGGGATCGGGGCCATTGTTATGAAAACAGCATGAAGTTGATTGTGCATAGTTATAATCTTATTAAACATGAAAAATATTTTTATCCATGCTGTTTTTTTATGAGAAGTCCACATGTTTTAATCAGAAATACGTTCTTTATAAAATAGTATTGGGTAATAAAAGATAAGGGCCAAAAGTGAAGTGGGGGCAGTCTGCAATGTGCATTTATCTTTCACTTAGTTACTTGAGGGAAAACTAGGGACACATTCTGATCTCCACTACAACAAAAGTTTAGCCCTAGAATAACTCCTCTTGAGGATTTGCAGGGCCTAAGGTCAAGATAAAAACGCACCCCATCTCCTATGGTCCCATTCCTCAGGGGCACCATCCAGTGTCCTAGAGGTAGGGCTGAAACTCAATCTCATTTTTTCCATGATTCTTGCTGAGAATCATGGCTCTCGAGTCTCAACTCATTTTAGCGAGAATTGATTACTGAGAAAAAACCCCAGTTCTCAACACTTTCTCACTCAAGGATTTTCTCGGTTTACCATTTACTGTTTACCGTGATTACTGTTTACTGTGATTTTCCGTGTACTGCGTACCACTTACCACGTGCATCCTGATAAATTTTCCCAAATTGTAATGATGCTGCTGTCTTGGGCTGCACATGTGCAGAACAGCTGTAGTGGCAATTTTCCACATGCTCATTACAGGGACGAACATGGACGGCACACAGTAAGCAGTACACAGTAAATTGGTATATGGAAAATGGTAAATCACAGTAAATGGTAAATCAAGAAAAATTTTTGACTGAGAACTTAAACTATTACCGAGATTGTCCAGAGATCTCGATAACAATTTTTGATTCTCATGAGATTTTTGTGAGAAAAAAAATGACTTTTTTTTTCAGCCCTACCTAAGGATAGTCATGTTTTCATCCGGCGGGGAGGTACTGGGGGCCTTGCACCCTGCCTTGGTGAAAAAGGGGGCTATTGTAGGGCCCCAGGACTTCAGTCTTGGATGGTCACCCTGGGTTGTCCTGTGGTAAAGCTCACCCTGAATGTATTTCCTTTATGTTGCTACTATGTTTCCTTAATTTTATTCAGCATTTCAGTTTTGATACTTCCTTCTTTGCTATCCCTCACCATACTGTTCTGTTGCAGTACTATTGCGCTAATCACAACAGCACTGTGTCACAACAGTATGTGCATGACAGCACTAAATAGTAGGGGTGGTCTTTCCGTTTCGATTGCAGATTTGGATCCGTATTTGTTCCATGTCTGCAATTTATATATTTAAGATGGTTATATATTACAGACCCATATTTAAATCAATAAAAAATAAAAAATAATAAACATTTTTTTTAAAAATACTGCACATACACAAAATGGTTATCGGACCACTCTATGCATGCACACCCTTTTTCATAATGATGGTGGCAGATCACTGTCATTTTGGAAAAGGGCAGTGAGTCTGTGAATGCGCAAAATGACCACTGTTCATGTGCAGATTGACTGCTCTTTTCAAAATACCCTTTTCAAAACAGTCCAGCAGTAATTTGTGCATATGCAGTAATTTATAGGGATGTGCGATTCAGATGTTCGGTTGTTCACTTCGAAGCCTGAGTTTGGTTCGGTTGTTCAGTTCGGCGGAGTTCGTTTCAGCCGAACTTGGCCGAACATTCAAAAACAGCGCTATCGATACTGATACCGAATTTGAAGATTTTTTTTCGGTATCAGTATCATTTGGCCCTGAAACAACCCCTGATCTCCACCCTTGGTGCCAGGAGGTCTGCTCCTCGGCTGCCTCTCCCTTCCAGTCACGTTTTTCCGCCCCAAGTCATGTTTTTCCCACCCCTGAACTCATCCAAACTCACCCGAACATGACTGAAATGTCCAGCCGCTTTTGAGTTCAGTTTGGACGTTCGGTTTGGACATCCAAACAGACCGAGATCAGTCCGAACTCCGAACATCCGAACTGCGTTCGCACATCCCTAGTAATTAAAAAAAATAAATAGAATCAAACTGAAACAGGCTTGTTGTCATACTGTTTTGTTTTGGTATGAATTAATACGCAATGGCCCATTCCATGCAGTTACAGATTTAATTGAAATCCAAATTTCTGCCTGTAATAAATAGCACCAAAGTGAATGAAGAACCAGAACCAAAATTCCAAACAAACAAAATAATGAAGTAAACAAAGAAATGAAGTAACAAAAAATACAAAACAACAGATATGTCGTTATTGCTCGGCTGTGAAGATTTATTCGTATACTCATTTGTTTGAGTGAATAGTCAGAACTTCACAAATATATATTGGTGTATTCATTTCAGCTGTAAACATAATGGCCTTTCCTTATGCAAGAACATCACAGCTGCATGATGTCTTTTATTTTTGAAATTTTGATCTGGCAAAAAAACAAAAAAACCAGCCATTCACCTTGTTTGTGTTCCCTAGCTAGATCTTGAGTGTCTTCTGCTCACATACATAAGGATTTTTGTGCTCTTTTTCACCCCACTAACACAGCAACAGATAGTCATCCTAGGTATTTATATCACAGCCATCACATTTCATCACATTTCAAATATGGTCCAGATCAGGGATGTAGCTATTATTGATGCAGCTGAGGCAGTTGCACTGGGTCCAACAAGCTTGGGGACCCCACATGCATATAGAATGCATATGCACACTGGAGAGGAGTGCCCCAGTCCATTCCATCTTCTGCTGCGTGGCGTGACATGTGGCTGCACTACCCGGCCCCCCGCGTTCCCCTGGCCTCCTGCCCTCTGGGAGATAGGCGAGCACAGCAGCCAATCCGGCTGCTGTGTCAGATCCCGCAGCGTGGTCTGGGCCACAATCCGGCTGGAGGAAGGTAACAGACGTCGTGGCCATCGTGGCCATGCTTGGGGCCGGATCCCACCACGCAAGCGTGGTCAAAGAGATTCCCACCGGTAGTTCACAGGGGTGAACATCTGGCGGGAATCTCTTTGGGTAACATCAGACGTTACGCTACCATGGCCACCACAGGGGGTTCACTGTGGTTGACCGTGGTATCGTAACATCTGAAATTACTCAAAGTGCTCCACTGGAGCAAGACTCACTCTTTTAAATAGCCTGGTTTTCACCAGAGCACTTTGAGTGCCAGAGGGTTTACAAATCATGGTTCTGTATTGTTTGCTCCAATGCCCTTCACTTCACTCTTCACTTTCCTTTAACGACAGATCACATTCCACCTCTGGGAATTTGCTTTCCCTGTTTGCTGCCACAAGAGTGAAGGAAGAAGTTTGTTCTTGAAGATTTAATAAGACTGCTGGCAATGTGTTACAAACTCCAGTGACTCTGGGGATTAGATGTATTTATTTAGAAATGCCATATAATCTTCTGTGTTCTGCAAGTAATCACGGTTTGGGATTAAAATGTATAAAAACTTTCCTTGGCTCTAATATTCCAGAGATTTAACATCTGCTTACTGACATCTCATTTAGAAAAGAGATTCATTAGCATCAGAATGAAATTGTTTATTTTAGGAGCATTATTGGAGTTAAGGTTGAGTTGATGTTTCCATTATAAAGCCAGATTTTTCAGGGTTTACTATATCAGCGCTTTCAAATCTCAATAGGCTGAAATTTGATATTACAAGGTACCAGTAGGGATACATATTTTGAGAACAAAAAAAATAAACAAAAATGTTTAAAATCCACTAAGCTGTTTTGACTCCTAAAACTTCAACAAAACATGACTGAGACCCACGTTCAGAAGCTCTTTTCTGCACTTTCTTTGAGAACAAAAGAGGGGTTTAATTAAATATAAAGAAATAAGTCTGTTTGGGAGGCACATTGTCCTCAAAGGTGGGAGCGACCTTTTAGATGTTTCAGAGAAAACATTTGAAACAAGGAAGATATGCAAGCCTGGATATTAACTACTGAGCAGGTGCAGTAGTTAATTTTCATAATGTTCTCAGTTATGCAGCAAATATAGCATTGCAAATCTCATTACAAGGTAAAATAGATTCTGACAAATTTTGTTTTGACACTAACTGCCATTCAAATGAATGGAAAAGTACCTCCTTTTACTTTAATGAGAGTTGGCTTTTTTAAAAAAAACCCAGCAGGCCCACAACAACATTATACCAAGAAGGAAAACACATTAAAGTCATGATCAGAATGAAAAAGCATTATCCGACATTTAAAAAGCTGGGTTAAGGCTGCCATGGCTTTAGGGTCTTCAGTACTGTTGGATAGGGATGAGAGAATGCGGTTCGGAAGTTCAAAGTTTGACCCGAAGTCAGTCTGTTCGGATGACCAAACATGAACACGAATCCGAACATGAACTGACCAAACCAAACTAGATCCAAACGTCGAAATGATGGAACAGTTCGGTCAGTTTGGATCACGTTCGGATGAGTTCGGGTGGCAAAAATGTGTCACTGGAAGNAACAGTCAAGCCAGTCCCAGGACCCACTGTCATGGGTCTGGGGCCATCATTCCTCACACAGAGGCAATGTCATTACACCGTACCAAGAAACAGCCACTCCAGCCCCAGAACCTGCCATCAGGGTTCTGGGGCCAACTTACAGGCAGGGAGGGCTGTGGCCAATATGTATCTAGAAGCTGCCACTGTAGCCCCAGGAGCCACTGTCATGGGTCTGGGGCCATTGTTCCTTGCACAGGAGTGAGTCATTCCACCACATCAAGAAACAGTCACTCCAGCCCCAGGACCCACCATCATGGTTCTGGGGCCAAGTTACAGGCAAGGAGGGCTGTGGCCAATATGTATCTAGAAGCTGACACTCTAGTCCCTGGACCCACCCTCTTGGGTCTGGGGCCATAATTCCTTGCACAGATGTGCAGTAGCTCCGCCACATCAAGAAACAGCCACTTACACCCCAGGACCCACCTTCAGGGTTCTGGGCCCAAGTTACAGGCAGGGCGGGCTGTGGCCAATATATATATAGAAACTGCCACTCTAGCCCCAGGACCCACTGTCATGGTTCTGGGGCCATCATTCCTCACACAGAGGTGTGCCATTCCACTGCATCAAGAAGCAGCCACGTCAGCCCCTGGACCCTCTGTCAGGATTCTGGGGCCATGTTACAATCAGGGAGCGCTGTGGCCAATATCCAGTATCTGCCACTCTAGCCTCAAGACCCACCGTCATGGGTCTGGGGCCATCATTTTGTGCACAGATATCCTTTTTCCAAATGCCCGAACTGAACCAAACCTGACTGAACTGAACGGCCGAACCCGAACGCGGCTATCGGACCGAATGGTCAAACCGAACGGGCAAACCAAACTTCACCAAACCAAGCATCCGAACCCGAACCGCGATCTGTTCACCCATTCCTACTCTTGGAGGGGATCAAGCAACACCTCAAGGATAATGAAGGCACATTCTTTAAGAAGAACCTGTGACTGGTGTGTGCATTTATGTGACAATATGGAACATGTGTTCAGTTCCATGGTGTAAATAGGAGTGAGAGAGTGGGGCATGTGGTGGGGAATTGAACAGTTGTGCTGAAATGAATATTTACTGTGAATACTGTATTCAATGAATTCACCCACTCTATTTGGATCTGATGAAGTGGGCAAGAAACACTTTTGTGAGCCCACTTCCTTCGGGTATTTGGAGTTTTCAGTGCAATTTCTATATTAATCAAGTAATTATGTTAATGGCCTACCCCAAATTTCACCCTCCACGACTGACTTCTAGGGCAGTTGGTTACCTGTGTTATGCAGACGACGTTGTGCTAATGTCCCAAACGTGCATAGGTTTGACAAGGCAATTGAATGCCTTCACCGCTTTCTGCAAAGCCAACAAATTAACCATCAATTATAGCAAATCCAAGGTCTTGGCCTTTACTAATAGGAAGAAACATCACCAGTGGGGTTGTAGAGGGCCACTCGCTCAGCAGGTAACATCTTTTCAATACTTAGACTACTATTCCACCAGAGTGGTACCTGGAGAGAGCATGTCTTAAGAGCAGTCACAGCGGCTAAGGGCCCCTCCTGCTCCATTGATGTCTTCTTTACACGCCAAGGAAGAAGCGCATTAAGGTCAGCAGTACAGGTCCATAACAGTAAGGTCAGAGCCCAAAGGCTATACAGGACAGAGATTTGGTCCCCCTTTTCCTCACAAGGTATCAACTCAATCCAAAATAGGTTCCTCATGGGCCTGCTGGGAAACCTGAAAGGTACCCCACATGCCATTGCTAGATTGGAATTTGGTCAAAAAATCTGGCACCAGGCGGCCCTGGAGCAAGCGCTAAAATTTTGGTGCAAAATCTATTTTAACCAGTGCCCGGGCTTATTAAAGGACGTTAGTGAAGATGCCTTTGTTAGCCCATGGATTTCCAAAATAGAGGGGCAACTTAATGAAACGGGTCTATCTAATGAATATCTTTCCCATAAACTCCCCAGGGCAGTTAGGAAGGACGTATTGACCAGAGCCTCTGACATAGCATGCCAGTTGGAGCTTGGCAAGGTAAGCGTCTCTCCTCACATCAGGGCTTATACAGATTGGGTACCTAAACCTGGGTATATGGCGGAATACTTAACTGCTGTAATATCAACGAGGGTTAAACAATTATTCTTTCATGCCCAAGTAAACGTCTTGCCCTCGCAGGTGTTGGAGGGACGCTTCCAGGGTATCCGTTTTGCTGAAAGGATATGCCCTTTTGATAATGCCGCTACTGAGACTGTGGGTCATATCATTTTACATTGTCATCTCTATGATGTCCCAAGGGCAAGATACTTGGCGGCATTGCTGGGAAGTTTTCCCGGCAGATCGAACCCTATCCTTTTGGATGACTCAGACCCTCAGGATATTAAGAATGTCACATCTTTTTTACTGTGCGCATTTCACTTTAGGAAGAACATTCTGGAGTTCAGAGCCCTCCCAGACGACTCCTTGGCCTAAGTCTGCCTTTGAAAGGTGCAGATGAGATATGAGTGGTGCTCTGAAGCCTAATGTAATTTGGCCATTGCCCTGATTGATTTTCCCAGTATTAAATTCAGGCTTACCCCTCCTTGGTAAACTTATGCAGCCGGACTACTCACAATAAAATAGGTGATGGTATATCCCGCCGCTTCGAGGCAGGGACCGTGAGGGCATGGCAGCAGGCATGCTGTAATAGAGGCCTGAGGGCCGGAGTAACTTTTATTGTAATTTTGCCCCTGTACTCATGGTCCATGGATTGTAGGTGCTTCAGGGGTAGTCCCCTTATATTTTCAGGAAGTGTGTAATATACTCCCTTTGAATTAATCGCCATACTATCTGGCCAGGCCCTTTTTATATGTGTTATTCTATTAGTTAGTTAATTTGTATGTACTATTTTATTATTTGACATGCATCACCCTATTACCCTTGTATGTGTTTTCCTCTACGAGGATGTATATTTGTTTGTTGTATATACTAATATGCAATGGTCTTTGGCCACGCAGAATAAACTTGACTTGAGACTTGGCTTGAGTGCACCACCTTTCCCCCATTTGTGGTTCATATTTGTTCAGCTGTTCAGTTATTTTACTGAACAGCCAATCAATTAATTTAACAAATATGACCAGAAACCCTGAAAAATTTGTGGTTTAACCAATATGGGTCTTCTTTTTTTTATGCACAAAGTATACCTTATACCAGGTGTGGGCAAAGTTCCCAAGCCCAAGAACTGCAAGTGCATACCAGAATTTTAAGCTCTTGGGGAGATTGCATCAATTGTGACTTCCCCAATTCTGGGGGCAGGACAGTATGACTTCCCTCAATTCCCCCACCTCACATCAAAACTTTGCTCCCAAGCAGTTTGGTCCAGCAGGTTAGAGCAGCAGCAATAGTGGTGACCTGCTCCTTATCTCCCAAAGGCCATGTTGTAACATTACAGATGTCAGCGTATCCTTAGAGGCTGTGGCATTTCCATAGAAGGTGATCCCTTCTTTCCACACCTATGATATTTCCTTCTTTACTGTAACCTGCTCTGAGGATAGAGCTGGATAAAAATTTAAATAAAATTAAATAATAAATGGATGCCCTTACCAACATGCCTATATTGGGTGATAAATATTATTCTCTTAGATGGCGTTTCATTCCAGGAGGAGCAATTGGATTTTGTATGGGAGAAGCTGGTCGGGATGGGTGAACAGATCCCGGATCGGGTTCGGCTGTTCGGTTCGGTCTGGTTTGGTTCGGCCGTTCGGTTTGTCCGTTTGGTTCGCTCGCTGCGTTCGGGTTTGGCTGTTCAGTTCGGTCGTGTTTGGTTCGGGTGTTCGGAAAAAGTATTGCGAGAGCCTGTGATCGCACCGGAAACTGGAAATTCGAGTGTGTGTGTAGCTTGTGTGGGTGAGAGCGTGTGTGTTGTGACTGACTGGGTGTTTGGTTGTGATTCATGTGTTTTGACTGTGTGGTGTGTGTTGGTTTTCGTTTGGTTGGTTGGTGAGTGTTGGTGAGTGCTGTCTGTGTGTGTTGATTGTATGTTTTTTTTAAAAAAATGGAGAAGAAGGTGACCAGTGTCACCACCATTAAACGCCGGACGTGGGGGAAGACCAAGGTGGTGGAGCCAGTGGTGGAGGAAGAGGTTCCTCCGGCTGCTGCTGGAACTTCGGTGGTGGAGGAGGAGCCAGAGCTGGCGGGAACAGGAGGTGCTACTGCCACTGATGCCAGGTTTGTACACTTTTTTTTTACTTTGAGGACAAGAAACTTAAGGCTCTATCTTTTAGAATGAGCTCACTGGCGTGCGGGTGGGTGCATGGGTAGTGGGCATCAGTCAGGCACAAAGAGTGGGCATCAGCGGGTAGCAGAGAATGTCTGCCCATAGAGAGAGGGTAATGTAGTGTGGGGGGCTCTTCCAGCAGTCAGGCACGAACACAAGCAGCACCCCCACCCAAATATGTGCCAGGCTAGCAAGGGTCTCCACTCACCAGTTGTCATCCCATTTCCTACACCCCACCATATAAGGGCAGGATTTGTACGTGCCAGCCACCAGGGTCTTTCCAGTTGCCATCCATAGAGCCCCAAGGAGGGCAGGATTTACACGTGCCAGCAAGGGTACTTCCAGTTGCCATCTCTACTAGCACCCAAAGAGGGACAGGATTTGCATGTGCCAGCCAGGGTCTCATCCCTCCACAGCACCCAAAGAAGGGCAGGATTTGCATGTGCCAGCTAGCCAGGGTCTCCCCATTGCCATCCCAAGCACCCCAAGAAGGGCAGGATTTGCACATGCCAGTCAGGGCCTTTCTAGTTGCAATCCCTACCATCCCCTAGCACCCCAAGGCGAGCAGGATTTGTACAGGCCAGCCACCAGGGTCTTTCCAGTTGCCATCCATAGCGCCCCAAGGAGGGCAGGGTTTTCACATGCCAGCAAGGGTCTCATCCCTCCGCAGCATCTACAGAAGGACAGGATTTGAACATGCCAGACAGGGTCACATCTCCCATTGCCATCATTACTAGCACCCAAGTAGGACAGGATTTGCACGTGCCAGCCAGGGTCACATCTCCTGTTGCTATCGCTACTACCACCCCAAGGAGGGCAGGATTTTCATGTGTCAGACAGGGCCTCTCCATTGCCATCCCAAGCACCCCAAGGAGGGAGGATTAGAGGCATCATCATAAATGCATAAAATTACATTGGTGTTCTTAATGTGTTCCCATTTCAGAGAGGAATCGGATGCCATCCCCAGCACTGGTGCCACTGCCAGGCCAAGGAAGACCCCTAGGCTGAGGTCACCAGTGACACCGCCAGACATTCGGCGGACAAGGTTGGATGTCTGGAGGTTTTATGACAAGGACGACGGAATCGCCACATGCAAGGTAAGGCATGGGGACTGGAACAACAGGGAATGAATTGCCCTATGCCCTGTTAGGAATTGAAGTCCCCTGCAGAGAGAGATTGGCCACCCAGTACACCCAGTTGTGGAGACAGAATGCAGGCAGGGCTTGACAGACCATTGGTCTGACACAGTATGGCACTTCTTACGTTCCTATCTTTTAATGCTTTTTTTAGATCTGGCAGAAAAGATTCCAGCTGCAAAGAGAGGGGACAACATCAGGACTCATTGCCCACATAAAGCGAACACATGGCAGGAGAGTGAGGTGGCAGGAGAGTGAGGTGGCAGGAAGAGGACTCTGGTGTGGCCATGGAGCATCAGCCTCAGCGCCAGAAGAAGGGGGGGAGGAAACCCCCAAAAGACGGCATTTATGTCCTCCCCCCACCCCTCCAGCCCCGATGTGGAGACCCCCGGGCCCCAGGAGTCTGATGAGGTCAAGGCCTTATGGGCCAAGTTTGAGAGGCCCACCCGGCCTGCAGCAGACAGCTGGAGAACTACCTGGTGAAGCAGTTCCAGGCATTCCAGGTGGAGAAGAAGAAGGTGGAGGTGTACGGCCAGTACGTCTCCGCCGAGATGGAACACCTTGAACTATACCACCAGGCGCTCTCCACGTGGCATCGGGCTGTGGAAGAGGCCGTGGAGTTTGCCGTGGCCCATGGCTACGACCAACAAGTGTCCCGGGTAGCCACCCCTCAGTCCTGTACTGTGCCCCAATGGCTGTTGCCTTTCCCCCAAGTCCCAGGGGACAGAGACAAATAGTTTAATTTATAAGTTTCCTTTCAATCTTTGCTTTTGTTTTCAGAATGTTGTTCTTGTTGCTTTGTTCTTGTTGTTGTTATTTAAATAGTTTTAATAAAAGTTGTGTTTTTTGTTATGAGCTTCGTTTGACCGTCCAATCTTTTATTCTTATGTGCTGAAGTTCTGGCTGGCAGGTGGCAGAATCTCATACAGTTTGTATGAGCAGCACCTGCCACCCCATGTAGCGTAGTTATTAACCCAAAGATGTGCTGTGCCAGCAGCAGGGTCTCAACTTGCAGACAGCCCCCCAGGAGGTGAAGGGCTTGTGTTTATGTGGGTGGGTGTGACAGAGAGAAAGAGAGACAGATTCCTTGGCAGCGGGCATCAGGCAGCGGGAGCTGGTGGTCGGAGGGGCTTTTATTTCCAGCAGCTTCAGCGGACATCCATGGGTGGGTAAGGAGGAGTAGGTTTTTTTTGGGGGGGGGCGGTTCGGCTGGCTTCTGGATGCAGTGGAATGGAATGCGGCCCCCAGT
Organism: Sphenodon punctatus; assembly: GCA_003113815.1. Lineage (NCBI taxonomy): Eukaryota > Metazoa > Chordata > Lepidosauria > Sphenodontia > Sphenodontidae > Sphenodon > Sphenodon punctatus. Next base: position 664,565 of record QEPC01004256.1, on the reverse strand, counting down.
GGCTGGAATGATGGTCCCATAATCGAGCTGATAGTTCCTTGGATGGGCGGGCATGACTGATTCAGGGATAGTGGAATGACAGCCTAAAGCCTATGGGGCACACTTCATTCAATCATGTGATAGGTGGTAGCAGCAGGCAAAGGAACGCACACAGGCAGGCAGGCAGGCACATATAATACGTTGTTCTATATTCGATTTCATTATGGTAGGTTTGCTGAGTGCTGGATGTGGGCAATGGGCATTGAGCACAGATGGGAGTTCTTCCTGGTTCAGGCAGGTGGCAGCCAGGGTAGCTGGATACATGTACCTCTCCCCCTCCAACCCCCATCTTTCTCATTCTAGCTGGGAACCTCTCTCTCTCTCTCTCTGGCCATATAGTGCAGGTGACAGCATGGGTGGGATCGTGTCTGTCTCTCCTTCTAGCAGTGGGGAAACTTTCTCTCTCTCTCTCTCTCTCTCTCACCATGAACAGCAGTTTGCACAAAGAAAAGGTGAAATGACAACGCACCCTGAGCGGAATGACAGAGCACAAGAACCCTGAGGGTGGGTCCTGGGGCTAGTGTGGCAGCTTAAAGATATTGGCCACAGTCCTCCCTGCCAGTAACATAGGCCCAAGAACCCTGACGGTGGGTCTTGGGACTGGACTGGCTGTTTTTTTTTCTTTCCATATATATCTGTCTCTACCCTAAATCTAACTGCTATTAACTATTCTAAAACCTATTGAACTAAATGGAATATCCTAATAATTAACTACAAAGGCCTTGTCCTACAAACACTTTGTATCTCTATCTATCTCTATCATTAAGCTAACTTTATGTATCTTGTAACGATCTATCTAATAACTGTCTATCTATATATACACAATATTACACAGGGGGAAACACAAAGAAAACATGGAGGGGTACAGAACTGAAATGAAACGCAATCTAACAATAATCCTACTCTAAATAAATCCAAAACTTAAAACAGGGGAAGGGAATCAGCAAGGGAATAAGAGGGAGAAGGAAAGGATTCAATGGTGCGGGAAGGGAGGAAGGAAGATTGAACACAGGGAACACAGGGAGGGATAAAAACATAAAATAACACCTAAATCTATCTAAGCTAAGCTAAATATATGATACTATGGAGGTAGATGGGTCGGATGGGTGAAATAGGAGGATTGCAATGGATTGAGGAGAACATAATTGCTGGGAGAGGTAGTCTTCTGAAACACCTACTGTTCAGGAACAGTGACTAGCTCAGAAGGTATTGGGAAGGGGGGAGGCAATCAGTTTAGTTTCTTGCTGCGTCCGCCTCACTGCAAGCCCCATTGGCTCCATGCAGCCTAGCCCGTGGCCAATCACAGACTACGAAGCCAGTGGTCTGAGGTGAAAAGGGATGGTGATTGGGCAGGCTGACTGCTACTCCAAGCCTCTCCACCCCTGGTGCCTGGAAGTCTGCTCCTCAGCTGACTCCCCCTCCCTGTCACATTTTGTCTTTCAGTCACATGTTTTTGCCACCCGAACTCTCCTGAACGCGATCCGAACTGACCGAACTGTTCAGTCATTTTGACGTTCGGAATTGAGTTTGGTTCAGTCTGTTCATGTTCGGATTCGGGTTCTGGTTCTGTTGTCTGAACAAGCCGAGTTCGGGCCGAACTCCGAAATTCCGAACTGTGTTTGCCCATCCCTAGAAGCTCGGGTTAGAGCACAGGTTCCCTGACCATGAAGTGGGACCTTAAATGGAACCACATTATCTGTGTAGGGTTGGGGGCACACTCCCAATTGGTGTACTTTGCATATTTTTGTTGCTGTATAAGGTAACAAGGATTATATTTAAGTCACAAAATGGGCCCCCCAAGCAAAAAGTTCGGAAGCCACTTAATTCAAGGGAGGATTAAGCATTAGCTGAGGATAAGAAAGAAACTATTTCTATCCTTTCAATCTATCTCCAGATTCTGGTTCAATAGGATTATCTGTCCTTGTACAAATCATATGTGTCACCCAAAACAGGCTTCTAAAGAGAACCTGTAAAATTTAATTTGCAGGATACAGAGACTTGGTACCTTCCATATTCTATCAAATGAGATACTACATATCTGAGGAGACTTGGAGCAGTTTCTTTAGTATGTTATACAGCCCCTTCGACCCCGAGTCTATGATAATTTGCTCCAGAGAAGAATCAGAAAACAACTTAACATACTCAGTATCTGAGGAAGAGGTGAAGGAACAGATAATGTAATTGAGGCGCAATAAAGCCTCAGGGCCAGACTTTATTGTGGCAGAGATTATACAGATGACTCCAGAGTGGTGGGCACTTCTCCTCTCGAAAATCTTTACCTTGATCAATGAAACTCAAGTAGTCCCTAAGGAATGGGGCAAAAATATAATAGTTCCGATATTTAAAAGGGGGAATGCCACAGACCCCACATGCTATAGGCCCATAAGTTTGTTATGAGTTTTGGAGAAATTACATGGAAAGATAATATTAAAACATCTAGAAACCTGGGTGAATGAGGTGAAGTTAATTCCAAAAGAGCACTTTGGCTTCTGGAGAAATTGCTCAGCTATAGATAATAGCTGTTTTGGCCCATATAATAGACAAATATATTAGGATTAGGGCTGGGAAGCTTTATCTGGCATTTATAGACCTATATAAAGCATTTAACACAGTGCCCAGGAAGAAACTATGGCCAAATCTTGATAGAGCAGGAATAGAACCAGGACTATTGAAGCTCATAATATAGATCCTTACAAACAATGAAGCAAGAGTTAGATACGGTGAGTGGAACCAATTGACAAGACCCTTTCCAATCAATAAAGGGGTGCACCAGGGCTGTATTCTGGCACCTACTTTATTTAACATATATCTTAGTGATGTTCTCCTAGATCTGGAAGTGAGCGAATATCACCCTCCTAATATTAGCGGTCGTCCCCTTATGGCGTTACTCTATGCAGATGACATTGTGATTATGTCACAAACAAAAAAAGGGCCACAATGCTTATTGGGTTGTTTGGGGGCATATTATGAGAAGAATGAGCTAATGATGAGCTGTAAAAAAAAATCACAAATAATGGTGCTGGGGACGAAAGTGCGGCCAGCTATATGGAATGTCAAAGAGCAAGAGATTGTACAGGTAACCTCATGTAGCTACTTAGGGATAACCTTTGCTAGTAACACACTGTGGAATAGACATCAGAAGCAGGTCGCATTGAAAGCAACTATTGCAGCTAAGGGAATCCTACGAATGGTGGCAAGAATAAGCACCCCAAAATTTTCCACAGTACTTAAACTCTTTTGTGTAAAGGAACAACCACTATTAATCTATGACACAGAAATAATTCCCGAGGAGATGAACAACCAAGTAGAGGTAGTGCAAAATAAATTTCTTAAAGCTCTCTTACGTGTCCCGCAGGGGGTTCCGGCAGTGGTAGTACGGGCGGAGACAGACTCACTGCCCATTAGCTGTGCCAGTAAAATAGCACAGTTTAAGTATTGGCTAAAAATATGCAGTTTGAGGAAGACTCTGCCATATCTGTGCTTAAAGGGACAACTGGAGCATCAGGGGAGCCGATTATATTCTTGGTTGAACCATTTGGCCCTCTCATTAGTGAGGATGGGCCTATCCATGACCTTCCTTTTGAATAAACCTGTGGAGCATCAGAAAATGATGTTTGGATGGAGAGTAACTGATATGGCTATGCAGGAAGACTTGGTAAATATTACTTCATGGGAAGTAGCTCCGTTATATCCCCTAATTAAGAAAACTCATGGGATGGAGAAGTATCTTGATATATTACGAGATGTGAATCTCCACAGGCAATACACTTTACTCCGATTCCAACCAGTTAAATCTTCAATCATGCTGGGAAGATAAAATCGTGTCCCGCTAAAAGATCGTATGTGCCCTTGCCACTTGCAGGAACAGGAAGATCTGTATCATGTCATATGGGTATGTCCGTACTATGAATCCATCCAAGCATGTTGGTTTAAATTATTAATAGTAAAGTTTAATTCCTGCTCTAGGATAGAAAATACAATTAAGCTTTTGACATCCAGTTCGGAACAAGTTATAATAGCTGTAGCAACGTTTGCTCGATTGGCAGCTAAATTACGGGAATTATTCTGCTGAGAAGGGTTATAACCCTCACTCAGCTGAGCCTCACTTTATAGAGAAACAGTATTAACTTGCCCCTACATTACTCCATAACACTTAAGGCTACTAATTATTTTTTCTAGAATAATAGATGTTTACTGTTTAACAATCTTGTAGCTTAACCCTTAACTTAATTAGCTACAATTGGGTTGATAGGAAAGAAGTAATATAGAAAATCT
>QEPC01004256.1:627107-640615 GCA_003113815.1 Sphenodon punctatus | reverse complement strand
AAGTGTGGTCAAAGAGATTCCCAACGGGAAACAAAAAAAAGTAATGTCTGAACGGCAACCACCGGCCGGAACCAAAGACAATGATTCCCAGCCGGGGACAAAGCATGCAGCATTGCTGCCAGGCAACCAGCAACAACACAGACCAGGGAGGGAGATTTAAAGGGCACACAATAGCAGCCGGGACGAGCCGTCCCGGCGCCTTCCGGGTGCTTTGACCACGGCCCGGCCCAGGATCAGCATAATGTCTGTTGCGCTGCCCCGGGCTGTGGTCAGGTGGTCTGATTCCCTGCCATGGTCCTGGTCCCGTCATGTCTGTTTGGGGCTTTCCTTGACCATGGGGGGTGGTTAATCTGTTCACCCCCGCCGGGAATCCACTGTGGTGAATTGGGACCGCGTAATGTCTGAAATCACCCACTGTTTCCCAGAAGCTTCTCTTCTCTGCAATTTTCTTCTCAGAAATCCAACATTACAAAGGTTCCCTGGAAAGACCCTCTGCAGTCTTTCAGACAAGACTTCTCAGCTTGCAGCCTTCCCTGCCATCCTCAAACTCACTTCTGTGAAAGGACTATTTCTTCTGCTTTAGCCATGCTTTCCTATCTACTTAAAAGGCTAAATCGTTCTGCTTTTTTGACCCAGCATATACCCAAAGGTATTACATTCACAGGGGGATGGGGGCTTTGCCACCAGAGCTCAACATTCCATGGACACAACAATATTTTAAGAGGGATTAGGAGCAGGAGGGAATATTGGCTTTGCAGACTAGGTCTCTAAACATGTTCCAAGCATTAAGATAGGAGGGGAGAAAGCAAAAAAACCCAGCTGTGATGGGCTTCATTGAGATGCATCATTCTGTCAGTGTAAAGTACAAAGGAGAGGTTCTCAGTATCAGAGTTTCATATGGACCCAAAAAGGATGACGTTCATATCCAGAGAAGCCAAAGAGGGGCAATGGCAATCAAGATATAAGATGGCAAGGGTCTGAAGGAGAGTTTTAATTAGAGCTGAAAGTTCATTTAGTTGTGGTTTTTTTGGGAGGGTGGGGGGTTGTTATCGAGAATCTAGGTTCTCAATTTGTCTTGGAGACTGAGAACAAACCAAGAACAAGCAGCATCTTGCTGTGATTCTCGACAAGAAACAGCCAACTCTCATCCATGCCCTAGTCATCTCATGCCTTGATTATTGTAATCTCCTCCTCGCTGGCCTTCCCCACTTTCAAGCATCCCCACAGAGGTTTATCCCCCACCTGTTATCTGCAAACTCCCAACTTATTGAAACCAAGTCAAGAACGGGTACCTGAGCTCTCGCATCCTCATGAATGTTGCATCCCTTGTCTCTCCCTCTGTTCCCCCTTTCCTGTCTCCCCTCCCCCTGTCTTTAGATTGTAAGCCCTCAGGCAGGGACTGTGTGTCACGGGTTGGAGGTCCACACCCCCACTTTACCGGGTTTGAGTGCCTCAGTTTCCCTCGCGTACAGCCCACTTGAACCAGTTTCTCTCTCTGGCTGATTCAAGCCTGCCACAGGGACAACCCCTTTGTCACTCAAGGGCCTGATCCTTCCTGTTTACAGACTCTTTAATCTCTGGGTTCGCAAGATCTTGAGAACTCTTGTTGCTCAATTGTGTTCCAATGATAGAAACAGACACTTCTTCATAAAGATAAGAAGTAAGTTTATTGATTACATAAGCAAGATTGTTGATACAGAGTGGTTACTAGAAATCAAAGGTAAATATAACGCATTCCTAACCTATACTGGTTGAGTTCCTAAATAAGCATCTTACCCTACAAAGGTCCATAAGTTCTTCTCAGCCCTTGATGTAAGTGACTGGGTCTCCAGACTTAGAGTTGCTAGAGAGCAAAGTGTTGTCTCTCAGTTCATGGTTTCCAGCCTTGCTTGCTGGCAAGATGGTGAGTGAGTTCCTGATGGTCCCTGCCTCCTCTGGGGTACAACTCCTTATATCCCCAGGAGGAAACTCCTCGTATCTTTTCGAGGCTTCTAGAATTCCCTTTGTTGTCTTTATCAGCTTTTCTGTGTCTCTTGCATGTAGGCAATGGCTGCCTGCATTAGCATATAAATGTCTCTGGCCATGTCTCTGGCCTCCCATCTGGGGCAATCAAAAAACTGTCTTTCCATTTCCTGGAGCTCGGTCACATGTCACTGCTCTTATTTGGGTTTTACAGTTCTCAATTGTAACATTACATACATGTGGAACCTTTTGCTTTACATATTTACCAGACTTGTAGTCTACATGTAGGCCCGTGTTACACGTGTGTGACCCTATGTACCTCCGTGACACCGTGCCTATCTTATTCTTTGTAAAGTGCTGGGTACATCGCTGGCGCTGTATAAATGCTTATAATAATAATAATAATAATAATAATAATAATAATTAATAATGAACATACTGTGAGCACTGGGGGGAGCCAGCCTGGCCTGTGTGCTGGTGGTGGGGGAGGCTCCGCTTCCTCTGGGGGGTGGTTCCCAGTCTGAAGTTCATTTGGTCAGTGCTGAGTCCCAGAACAGTTGCACATTTTGCACAGCTTGCTCTTTAATTTCATCCTGCTCTGCACAGCCAACTTGTTGATTTCACTTTGCTCTCTTGCCAGCTTGTTAATGTCACCTCTTTGGGTCCTCCTAAGCTCCCATTGATGCACACTGGCTGGCAGGAAGTAAAATGAACAAGCTGGGTGTCAAAAGTGTGTGGCTGTTCTAGGACTCAGCGCTGACCAGTTGATCTTTGGGCTGAGGGCCCCTGTCCAGAATATTTCATCAGTTTCTCGAGAGTTTGTACCAGGAAAGAGATCTTTCTGAGATCTTGGTTCCGGTACTGAACGAATGAAATTTTTCACATGAAGCAAAATTGCTTTTCATTTCAACCATAGTTTTAATTTTAAGGATATGCAGATTTTAGTAGTTAGAGGGAAAATGTGGCATGATTGGGATGCAATCTAGATTTATGAGATATGCAGGAGATGTAGTCCGAGACTGCTATTTAAATTTTTTTTAAATAGCTTGCATTTACATTGCTTTCAAAATTCAAAGGCTCAGGTCATGTAGATCTTTAACCACATGAAGAATTTTAAGCACAAACACTAATGGTTTCAATGTTTTTGCATTGAAGTATTTTCAGGACAAATCTAATCCACACCACAGCTATATTTTCAAGCTATATAGTCAAACATGATATCAGTTTTTGCTAGCTGGTTTACCTAAATGTGTTAGGAAATAGCTGACATCTTGTCTGAGATAAGTGCGTGGCTTCCATCACACTGAGAATGGAAGCTGGAGGTCATCATTAGTAGGAGCAAGATGTCAGGAAAAGCCTCCGGTTTTTCCTCTTGCTGTGGGCAATTAAAAAGCAAATCGGGAAAACAGAACAAAACATCATGTGAGTTAGCAACAATGCTTTATGCAGATGATACATAAATTGCAAAAGACAAAATAAATAAGTTCTTTGGATTTCTCCCTCTCTATGGCCTCCACGTTTCTGTAGTATTATTAGCTTGCCAGTCTTGCCAAACCACTAGCACCCTCTAGTGTTCAATATCCTCAAAGTAAAAATGTACAGCTTTACTCTTTATATTGCCGGGGACCTCCTCCAGAAAAACCCTTGTGTGCCAGGGAAACACCAGTTCTGGGAAAGGGACAAGCGTATTTCTTTGTCAATTGCTTAGAAGAACTTTTGTCCTACCTTGCAGCCTTGCAAATTGGATAAAAAATTTAACTGGCCAGAAAAAAAATAATGTATCCCACACTTACACTGTTTAAGTCCCTGGAACACCTCTGTGTGCGCACATTGACTACAGTCTCCCTCCCCCAATGGGCAGTCCAGTGTTCCAGACATCAGTCCTGTTCAGAGTCCCCTCCTCTTCCACTTTGCTGCTGAAGAATCTAGGGCTCAGAAGACTAGATTTGGGATGGATTCTACAAGCTGAAGCTAAGGATGTCCTGCTTGGTTTTTGCACAATAGTTGTGCACACACCTCTTTCTGCCGAGCTTCCTAGTGCATGATTTTCCATGGTGACAATTTCATTCACCAAGGTGGCAATGCAACGGCTAATCTGAAAGGCTGCTCTGTACCAAAGACATGAGCCATCTGAGACACCTACCTGTGCTTCTGCAGTGCCTTTGAATTTCAATCCCCCTCCCAATATCTTGCACCACCAATCAGAGTCATAACTCCTACTGGCAACAGCTGTCCTGGATGGGCTAAAGGATGTTCCATCAAGAGGTGCATTATTTTTTCTTGGAATTGTCCCAGTAGCTTCATAAAACATACGTATTCCAATAGCCAGCCCAGCCCACAGTAGCCAACCACCAATTCCAGTCAATCTCTGCTTACAGACGTACAGAGTAGCTTCTGTCTCACTTAGAGGAGAAAGAGAAATGCCACAGAGCTGATCCTACCCATTCTTCTTCAGAATAGAGAACATTCATGTGTGAAGTATACTCTCCCACCCCCATCATTCAAAGAGTAAAAGGGAATAATCTGGGCTTAGGTTTCCCAAACTGTGAGTGTTTTCAGATGTGACAATGGCCTACGTTTCCAGGCAGAATTGCAGGCTACCATCACATCAGAAAGCACCACTAGATGTTAGCCCGGGCCGTTTCCCAGGCAATGTTGGCATATAGCCCAGGCTGAGACTCGGGAACATCCCCAGGTCACAGTCGGGGCTAGGCACCAAAACCGTCCAGGGAACAGCTACCCAACTGGGTGTAAAGCATGCTATTATGGATGAATGACTGCCTTACTTATCCCAGTTGGGGTTCGCACTAGTTCCAGGCAGCCATTGGCAATCATGGCTGTCCCTCAGCCGGGGAGTGGACTGCTCTGTGCAGCGCAGGGTCAGAGTTGGGTGGATGCACATCTGTGTGCCTCCCTTCCCCCTCCCGAGCACAGCCACAGTCATGTTTGATTGGCGGCTGAGCTGATTCCCAACTAGAGTGATGGTTCCCACTAGTGCCCGAGTAGGTCTTTGGTGGTAGTGGGAGCCGTCACATTTGTTTTCATCCTGTGATACCACAGCTAACATAGTACATTTAAAAACAAGGTTCATTCTTTCAAGGCTTGTTATCTCCTGAAGCTATCTCCCTTTGGTGCTAATGGCAATTAGTCCATTAGGCATTCACATTTGTAGAGATTAAAGAAGTGACCCAAAGAACTTAATATACTCAGTTTCACTGAAGTATAAGTATAGATTTCAACCTTCATTTTCAGTTAATGCTATCATATGCAAATAGACATATTCAAAGACTGAAAAGGGATAGAAAGATACATAGATACAACAGAGAGAATAGCTATAGTTATCAGTTAATGGACCAAATCTCTAAGTTTGCCAGCATCAGCTATGAATTCCTGGCATAAAATGAACATCCCAAGCAGGCAAACTAAAAGGTACTTGCCCCAAAGAGTTAAACTGGCTCCATCAGCCACAGTACATTACATTATGCAATGGCGTCAGGCATGGAACATTAAAATGTAAAACACACTTTTCATGAGAAACAGGTTTTTAAAGAGGCATTAATGTAAAGCTAATATCTACTCACTGAGGGGCTCAAGTCACAGGTTTAAAACTTAAAACAAAAAAAGAAGATCCAGGATTGTTCCTGAACTCCAGAATTCAGTTTACACTTCAAATACCCTAACGGACGTTTTCAGATGCTAGCTGTTTAAAGAGCTGTGGTCTGCGCACAATGTGATGAAAACACCCCATGAGTGCCAGGATGGGCCAGGTGGAGGAAAGGTTGCACTTGTACATCCTTCCTGCTCCTGCCCCCCCCGGACTTTGTCTTGCCCCACCCCTTTTGACTGGCCCCACCCCTTTTGACATGACCCCTCCCCCTTCACAGCATTGCTATGACCCTGCACTCTGCAGGGTGCCAACCATGTCAAAAGTGGCAGGAAAACATGTGGCGTCACCTCCATCCCCTAATTAAAACGTAGGCAGTGCCTGTGGGTGGAATCTGATATTCTGTTTTTGGCCCTTCTTGACAAGGTTTTTTTTACTTCTCTACCTAATGTTCTTGTAATCAGATGGTTTGGTTTTTTTTGTTGTTGCTTCAGTTGCAAACTCTATCTAAGTACCATTCAGTCCATTATTTTGCAATTTGACCTAATAGTGAGGAACCCACCCTATTTATAGAGTTTCACTAGCTTCATACGTTCTGCAGAGCAGTGGTCTGCGCTGTGAGCAGTTGCAAAATGCTGTTAGCTGTGCAACTATCTTTTCTGTAAGTGATATATCAGAAGTAAACAACAAATCTGCTCATTAACATCCATATATTATTTTCAGTTCATATAGGTTGGATTAGAAACATAGCCACATAGGAAAGCATCTTCATAAAGAGATGGGTAGATCTTCAACTGTGACAAGTTTTTACCAGAACATCTCAACAAAAACAAGTCTCCAGTGCTGACCTATCTTGACAGCAGTCTAATTTAGCACTTTTCCTTCCTATTTACCAAAACCTGCCACATTAATAACAAAGGATAGGACAGAATTTGTTTCGTTTTCAGTGCCAGATCCGGGGAAGATATAGCCCTGTTCAAAACGGTGGTGTGGTCTCACTCCTAACACAGGAATGTTTGACACAACACACTGATTCGCCCATTAGAAAAAGGAAAATGTTATTATAACAAAATTTTATTTATTGATTTAAATATAACATCCCATTCAGGGACTTGAGCTTCTCCCTCCTAAATAGACCCTCACTGGTAGGACTGAAATCAGAATTCCATCCGTTCAAGTTGGAATCTGGAACAATTTTTCAAAAGCCCTTGTGCACACACAGTCAGCTCAGCAGTCATTTGCGCATGCATGATTGTCTGCCATATCCTAAATGGTGGCAATGCTGCTGCCACCATTTTAGAAATGCGGTGGGCAATGCATCACAGATTCAGATTAATCCATAAATACTCGTAATGGCTATGGATTGAAACTGCAACAGTGGTAACACACCCATTGCGGATTCAATTTTAATACTATTTTTTTTTTTAAATTGAAATAAAAAATCATTGCACATGTAAAAAATGGCCGCCGGACTGTTCTGCACATACACACCCTTTTGCAAAATGGCGGCAGAAGCAGCATCGTCACCATTTTGGAAAAGGGAAGCCAGTATGCATAGGTGCAGCAGCCTGTTTGTGCATGTGCAGATGGGTTGCCCTTTTCCAAAATGATGGTGATACAGAATGGTCCAGCAGTCATCTTGTGAATGAGAGGAACAGTCTGCTGTCTATTTTGTGCAAGCCCAATGATTGTTTTATTTTTTATTTTAATTAATTATTATAAATTATTATTATTATTTAAATAAAGATCTGTAATCTGAATCCATAATTAAATCTAGAAATTTCAGATCTAAATCTTTAAAAGATCCAAATCCGCAATTTCCTCCAGACGCCCACCCCTAGGCAGCAGTCATTTTGCACATGTGTATGGTTTCTTTTCTTTTTTTTTGGTTGGGATTCTGATCGGAAATGTTTACGGTAGAAATTCTGACTGAAAAAGACATATCTATTCTGTTTTCACAGAAGTGTTCCACAAAACTAGAACAGCTATTTTGATCCAGGCCTATCTATAGGCTGGAGAGTCCTGCTTTTAAGGCTCTCCAGTACTTAATTTTACATCAATGCTTCTCACACTCATGTTGTCATTTCAGGTTTATTCATGGACCTGATGTATTGGGGACCATGCAATATGCTCCAATGCATGGGGGTTCCTGTGCAATCAAACTCATCTGGGTGTAGCCATGACTCTTCACAACCAATTCTTTAGGACTTCCCTTGTAAAGTGCTTATTTTATATATAATTCTCCTAATGAAATACAACCGGCTACACTGCTGCCATGTGCTTTAAAAACAAATTCAGTAATACATAGTAATTTCTGAAATGGATTCAAAAACAAAGGGTCTGTAAGGATCAGGGTTTGATACAATACCTTGGGGCCCTGGAGGTGGTGCTTGACTCCTCAGCTCTGCCAGTTTACTCTGGCCTAGGCCCAGTCTTAGTGGTAAGGAAAGGACCTTTCTCATGCGGGTCAGGCCACACCACACCCCTCCCGCAGCAGTGTTCCACACACCTAGCTTCCTGATAGGCTGCCTGCCATATAAAAGAGAGGCCTGCAGTCAAAGGCTTCTCCTGGGCAGATAATCTGTTTCTCCGTCCTGTTTTCTCTGTTGCTGGAGCTGCACTCTCTTCCCTGGATTTCTGTGTGTTGCCCATAGACCAGCTCTGTTTCCCCTGGACCCCAATTTGTGTTTCAGCTGGGTCTGCCCTGTTTATCTCCTGTTTGGATGGATTCTGTCTGTACCTGCCTGATCTGCCCTGTAAGAGCTCCTTCCACCCCATTTGCCTGTTCTCTGTTTCCTGCCTGTCCAGTATGCCAGGCTGCCTGTCCCACTTCCCATGGCTTTTGTGTTGGTCTTCAGTCTCCCCTGAACCATTGGATTCAATCCTGCACTGACCCTCTGGACCTAGCCCGGATCCTGTACTGACCCTGAAGACCCAGATCTAAACCTGCACTGACTCGCATTGATGCCGGACCCTGATCTTCGACGTGTTCCTGTCAAGGTTTTTAAATAAATGAAATAATAATAATACTAAATCATAATAAAATACTGAAATGTATAAAATGTTCTCTGAACATTTGCCCTCTAGTCCTGTGTTGCCACAGGAGGTGCAATTCATCAAAAATTTTACTGCACCTCAAAAACAGGCAGCTCTTGAAGTGAAAATTATGTTCAGCATGCCACACAACGAGTGTTTTTACACACATATCCTGCATGTTTGATGTAACATCCTGAACTTTCTGTGTGAGTCTAAATCACTCACCCAGATCTTAAACATCTGGCTCTTTGAACTTCTGTGTAGAACGTCTCCCAGAACTTTTGTGTCTAGAAAGTTCTCCTGGTAAACTGCTTTGCTCCAGGTAGCTGTGGTCACTTGGTTTCCATGGCAGCCTGTCACGTCTACAGCTGTGGCTACTTTAGGCTGCCTCAGGGCAGTGTTTGTGTGAGGAATGCATCCAGGAACTGCCTCAGAGCAGTGTGTGTGTGTGTGTGTGTGTGTGTGTGTGTGTGTGTGTGTGTGTGTGAAAAATTAATCTGGAACTTACTTGTGGACTTGTAAAACCCAGAAGATTGAAAAATCCAGAACTTTAAGGTGTGTGTAAAAATGCCCAATGTGAAGGACCCCTAGCAGGTGCTATTGGTTAAAATGTGAGAGTGATAAATATTCCTTGATAACAACATGAAAGGGGAAAACTTTCTTGATAATTACCAATCCAAATTTCTTTGCTTCTTCCTGCTCTTGCCCAAATATCTGCTTTTTTCCAGCAAATTGGTATATGTATAGATTTTTGCCATATGCTCGATATGGAGAATTAAAATTTTCCAGCAATTTTCTTTTGGATGTTGTGCATACTAAAAGGTTAATGATAATGAAAAGAGAAAAAAAGAAAAAAAATGTTCATCAGGCAGCTTGAATTTATGTCGCCACAGTAACTGTTGGACTGTAGCAGTTAATAAGTGCTTCACATTCTGTCTCAAAATATGAAATCTGCCTCTACAACTATGTAGAAAAACATATTTTCAAAAAAGAATATAAAGGTTATGTTCAACAAGCCCCACCATATAAGCCTAGTATCATGACTCTACAATTCTTCCTGTGGCATAAGGGTAAGGAATAAGGACTAGAAAGGTGGTAGGGATATATATGGGAGGATTTTTAGTGCAAGCACCAGCAGATTCTGCAAATGCAGCACCCTGACAGAGCAATATCTAACACAGAACCAGAGTCAAGCAGCCCAGCCCTGCAGTATAAAGGGTTGCAGTGTCCTCCCCCAGAGCTCCCCTGATTGGTTCTGGGAGGGAGGAGGCATTGAGCAATCACAGGGTACCATTCATAGAGCTGTGCACCAGGGCCCCATGCCGTTTTCTTTTTCATTTTCATTATTTAAATCTGTCATTTTCGTTTTCATAAATATCAAATTGTCATTTTTGTTTTTGCTTTTGTTTTCATTATCCATTGGTTTCAATTGAATACATACAAACATTACAGCTGGAAATGTATTTTCAAGTTAATGTCTTATAACATCAGGACCCTTTATCCATTAGTTTCAATGGAAAACATATTTTTGGCTGTTACCTTTTTGTTTTTCACTATATTTGGCTGAAACATGGGGTGAATATACCTCCCATGGACAGCATTATGAGTACCAAAACCAAAAAAGATTGAATAAAGGAATCCAATTTTAGAAGCAGTTGAATTATTATATTTTGCAAAAATCTTCATATACATTCTTAGATGTAACTTCTTTTCCTCACATTTAATGTAGAGGAAATTTGTCACATTTATACCTCTTCCCATATTTACTAACTCTACCAACTTTCAGACAGATTGGATAAAGGATCCTGGTGGTATAAGCAATTAACTTTTAAATGTATGTCTGACTGTAACATCTTTGGAGTCCAACCAGTGTACATGACATTTGTCAGGACTGTCTATCACACTTTCACAATTACCTCTGCCAAATATCCAAAAGATGTAATAAAGGGTCCCAATTTTATATGCTTTCACAGCATATGCAGAGAAGGAGCCTATGCCAGGGATTCCCTTACGTGTCACCGTGGTATAGGATTGGTTTGTGATGCCAATTGTCCAGAAGACATGTCAACCAAATATCCTCATTATGTGCTGTGACCATCCCAACATCTCTTCCCCAGTTGTTACTAGGAAGTCAGAAGCATCTGTTTAGTAAAGAGTCAATAGAGATTCTCTTATGTTCTCTGTCACAGTGCTGTAGGATGTGATTGTGATGATAATGGCCATCCCCAATAATTGCTATCCCGAAAGTCCCAGTTATGTCCCTTATGCCCGCCTCAGGGCCGCCCCGCATGCCTGCCTCGAAGCCACTACTGACTGGTCCTGTAAAGCTGGAAGCATGCAGTAATTGGCCAGTGAATTTGTCTGTCAGTCTTTTGGGTTGCTCCACATCCTCCCTCCCATAGCCTCACTCCCCCTGCCATGCAGGGTGCCTGCCTCTGACTGGCACTGCATGTGCTGCTATTTATCTGAATAATGGTCTTCACAGGGACAACATAATTGCTTATAAAATTGAGTCCCTTTATCAAGTTGTCCTGTAGTTTGGCATAGATGACAGGAAAGATATTTGATACATTCCTGCCTTGTAAAAAGGATGGAATATACAAATATTACAGCTGGAAATGTATTTTCAAGTTAATGTCTTGTAACATCAGGACCCTGTATCCAATCTTTCTGTAAATTGACAGGAGTGTTAAGATTGTGGAGCAACATTATATTCACATGTTTCATGCAAATTGAATGGAAGATAAAGAAGTTGTAGCTATGAATGTGTAGCCATGACTGTGTATGGATATTTTCTTAAAATCACAACATTCAGTTGCTTCTGAAATTGGTTCTCTTTATCTAATCATTTCAAAATTTGTACACATACTACCCTCCATTGGGGGTACAATTTCCCCAAGGTTCACAAGACTAGAATAAGAAACAAAAAAGCCAGACATACATTTTCAGTTCTTCTCTTTATTTATTTTATTTATTTATTTAATCAATTTTTATCCTGGCCCTCCTGAAAACAGCTTGGGGTGGCTAACAATTTTAAAACATAAAAATACAATCATATAAAAAATTTAAAACACTCCTAATAATATTAAAACTGGGTTAGGCACAAAAAACAATAAATAAGGGTAGGGGGAGATTAAATCCCCCTAACCCACCCCCCTCCCCAAAGGCCTGGGCGAACAGCCAGGTTTTAGAAACTCGCAGGAATGTTAAAAGTCTTGGGGCCAGGCGAGCTTCCTCCGGGAGGGAGTTCCAAAGGTGCGTCCCGCTCACCAAGAATGCCGTCTCCATTGTGGCCCCCTGCTTAACACGGGCAACCTCCAAGAAGCCACCCCTGGCAGACTGAAGGAGCCGCTCTGGGGCGTGGAGGGTGAGGCGGTCCCTGAGGTACGAGGGGCCAAAACCGTGAAGGGCCTTATAGATCAATACCAATACCTTCATTTTTATTTCTATTTTCATTTTCATTATTATTATTTGTCATTTTCATTTTTGCAATAGCAATAAACAAAATGACAATTTTTGTTATTGTTATTGTAATAATAAAAATGACATGCACACCCCTTCAACTGCCAGGGACCTGCTTGTGCTTCTCATTGGCCAGCAGTTACATCCATACGATCCCTCTCCTCCCATCACAGGTCCCCCTCCAAAAAACCCGCCAGGCTGCTAGGCAATAACAAAAGCAATAACGACTTTTTGTTATCGTTATTGATTTAGTTATTAGTTTTTATAGTTTTTGTTATTGCAGTAACGATAATGAAAATGACAAATTTCATTTTTGTTATTGATATAATTAAAACGACATGCACACCCCTACCTTCCTACAGAAAATGGTTCACCAGGAACAGTCTGCCAAAGTAAGTATTCACACTAAAGGGAAGCCTTTCAACAACTTTGTTCCATTTTCCAGGGTGATAAGTGTGACCCAGATGTTCCCCAAAATGGATACAGTTGCCGATGCTTTGTGATCAAGGGACAATGAACTTGGGCCAAGGGGGGGTTTGGAAGGACAGCCCCCAGATGTGACCAAAGGCCAGCAGATATGGAAAAAGGGGCCTGAAAGGATGACCCCCCATACCAGATACATGAACAAAGGGGGGCTTGTAAAAGACAGAACCAGGATGGGGCCCAGCTGCCATGGAACTTGGCAAAAGTAAGTCACTCATGTGGGATATCAGCTTGAACTTGGGAGAAGGGAGGATGCCCAGAGTAAATCATGGAGCCATTAAGGAAAAGGGCATTCTTCCTGTTAACAAAGCACCGGTGATCATGACTCATGGCAGCAACATTCCCCAAGACAAGGTTGTAGACGCCCTGGAAGCTAACGCCCTAGACTCCAGGTGTCAGTTTGTGGCACTTGATTCACACCTGGTGCCTCCTTTGTATCAAGGAAGTTTCTTCCTCCCCTCCCTAACTATCTGCTAGCCACTTTTTATTTACCTTTCCCCCATGTGTCAATGGGTGTTTTCAGATGTGACGGGCGGCCGGTTCACCACAGTGAATTCCCGGTGGGGGTGAACAAAACAACCACCCCCTGGGGCGAATAAAAGCCCCAAACAGACGTGTTGGGACCAGGGACCATGGCTGGGAATCGGGCCACCAGATCATGGACCGGGGCAATGCAACAGATGTGACGTCGATTCCGAGCTGTGGTCAAAACACCCAGAATCCACCGGGCAGGGGCAGGACACAGACATGGCCGCCGGAGGGCAAATGAAGCCAAAAGGCACACAAGGGAATGCCCACACAAGGGAAACGGGAAGGGAGGGAGAAGAGGGAGAAGAGTCAGACAGGTACCACACACAGCAGGTACACAGGCAGCGGAGGCACAGCGGAACACACAGCACGAGCACACGCCCGGGCACACACACACACACACACACACACACACACACACACACACACACAC
>QEPC01004256.1:602196-618055 GCA_003113815.1 Sphenodon punctatus | reverse complement strand
GCAGACTGCGAAGCCAGTGGTCTGAGGCGAAAAGGGATGGTGATTGGGCAGGCTGGCTGCTACTCCAAGCCTCTCCACCTCTGGTGCCTGGAAGTCTGCTCCTCAGCTGACTCCCCCTCCCTGTCATGTTTTGCCTTCCAGTGACATGCTTTTGCCACCCGAACTCATCTGAACTCAATCCGAACTTATCGAACTGTTTGATTGTTTTGGAGTTCAGAATCAAGTTCGGTTCGGGTTCGGGTTCAGTCGTCTGAACAGACCAAGTTCGGGCTGAACTCCGAACTTCCGAACCATGTCCGCACATCCCTAGTGGGAAACATTCAAGGTGTTTTCCTCTCTCCGGACTTCAAGCAGTTTTGGTTGATGAGTTGATCGAACACATGGTCAATCAGCTATTGATCAGTGGTCATGATACTGCAGGACAGGAGGGCACAGACTTAGGCTGCGATCAACAAACCACTTATGGCAGAGTAGTCCCATTGGCTTCAATGGGATTAGTCTAGAGTAAGTAGTTTGTGGATCACAGCATTAATATTTTAAATCCTGAGCTACTACAAGACCTAAGGCTATTTTTACATGCTACCTGAGAGGTGAGGAAACTTCCATGATAGCAATCACAATGCTATTCTCACAGGAATTAGCACACATAGGAATATGCTATTCTACTTTTATCGCATGAGAACACCCATCATTGTAAAAGCTATATTGGGGGACCCAGTCATGCACTAGTGTTCTCGCAGGATAAAAGCAGAATAGAGCATTCCTATGTGCATTAACTCCCATGAAAATAGAGCCACAATTGCCATTATGGAAGTTTCCCTGCCTCCCAGGTAATGTGTGAACATGGTCTGTGTCTGTGAAAGAAATGTATGAACTTGTTGAACAGTTGTAATGGCCGACAAACACTGTTTAAATGGATTGGTAAAATAAAGAACCTGTTGCTAACAAGTCACAAGGGCTCAGCATAAAGTGAGATGAGGGGATAGATCATTCCAGTTGGTTACCTCTAAAGCATCTGTTACTGGTCACTGTGGCTAGACAGTTGGTCTGATGGGGAATCAGTTCTTATGTTCCATGCGGCCAGGATTTGATCCAACATCACACAAAGTCACACATGATAACTTAATGCAGAGGTTTTAAAGCAGCTTTTTAAAGGGCTTGATTTTTAAAAGCAGCTCAGAGTCTGGGTAGAAGTGATAGAATTTATCAATTTGATTGCACAATTTATGGGTTTGAACCTATTTCTGTAAACATGGGGGCAGGCTAAAAATAAAGCTCAAGGAGCAGAAGTGGCTTGGTGGGAGAATGGGCAATAGTTAGTTGCAGATAAAAGCTGTAGCAAGGCATACTCAGAAGAGCAATCCATAACTCTGGAGTTATCACCAGAAGTCGTAAGACAAAATAAAAATGCAGCAAGGACAAGAGAATCACAAGAGGTCAGTGCTAAGTAACTCATGTTTAAAATTTTAATTTAATATTTTAATTCTAACCCCTCCTTATTTGAAAAGCTCTAAGTATGTGTCTAAAGCTACACCTCTTTCTATTTCTCTAATCCCTCAATGAATTCTGCAATTGATTTAACCTAGTCTTAAAAATTTACACAGAAGAGAATTTGTTTTTTAATAACACAAGAGTGTTATTGCATTGAATTTCCTCCCATTGTCTTGTAATAACATTATTTTTATTAGTGCAGTAACATTTAGTGTATTGCTTCTACTACACAAGGGGCAAGCATTGTCCCTGGCTTATATTAGAAAATGGAAACTACTATAACTCCCTAGTCAAGTTGCTTAGACTGAGAAAGAAAAAAACATATCGAGATGTTGATAAACTTCTAAAAATAATAAAGCTGAAAGGCTGAATCAAGGGCCACCATGTTTTCTTATGTGTATGGCTCGGAGAAGGATTCAGTCATTGGAATCTGATGTAATTCTGTCCTTTCTGTAAACCTAAAGATAGTTTAGACTTTAGACTGAACACAGGAATGTGGCTGATATGCTGAGATAACTCCAGAAAGTTTCTCAAGCAAACGTAACCGTTATTCCATTAAAACAAGATGCAGTACAGTAGTTACCATTAGGACTGAGTAATAAGTGTTCTCAAGTGGTTCATTTTCATTAATACAAACTTCTTACTTCATGCTCTAATGGGAATGAGCTTCCACTACACTGTTTTGTTACTTTGTTTAACTGCTTCATTTCTGTTAGTGACAAACAGGCTCATACAAAAATATTTACTACAATCGCCATAGAGATGAAACAAGGGGATCTTCAGTTATGTCTAATTTTACTCCAACAGACTTTTGTGGAAAAGCATGGGCCTAACTGTAACTGAAAATGTCTTACAGCCAGTGAAGCTGACCCCATGCCCAACGCATGGAGCTGCACACATGCACACAAGCAACTTTGTGGTTTGCGTGAACGCTGCGGGTTCTGTGCTGAGGTGTGTGTTGTTTGTGCATGCATAGGTACACATGCACCACATATACAGTGTGCGTGTCCACGGGGGATGGGATTGCCCCCATTGAGATCTTTCTACTATGGGTGTGCAATTTTGTATAATTTAATTAATTACAAAAATGAATGGAGCTCCATTTGTTTTTGTAAGTAAGGTAACAAAAACGAATGAATAAGCGAACAATATTAGTTTGATTTCATTCATTTTCATTTTTTTGTTTGTTTTATTTTATTACTTTTTTAAAAAAAAATCCACTGCACCTGCACAAAATGGACACTGAGGCCATTCTGTGCATGTGTGTGTGCCCTTTTCCAAATGGCATGGATACTTCTGGCAACATTTTGGAAAACGGCCACACATGCACAGAGCAGCCACGGTGGCCATTCTGCACATATGCAGTGATTTTTTTAAAAAAATCATTAAATATTTTATTTGCATTGATGTAGACTACATATTGATCACCGATCACTTCTGAAATAGGACATAAACAAGAACTGTAAAAGTTCTCATGACAATCTCATGAGAGTCTCAAAAATACTCTGCGTATGCTCAATGGGCACCATGGCCATTCTGCGCATGCTCGGCCCCCGGTGGTCATTTTGCACATGCGCAGAATCTTTTCTGAGGTTTCTCGAGAATCTTGCAAGATTTTCAAAGCCCTAAAAATGTTCTGTGCATGCGCAAAATGACCACCAGAAGCTGCTCATATGCAGAATAGTCATGGATGCCATTTTGCACATGCACGGTGCCCTTTTTTGGCTGTACGAGTTTTGTGCAAGAATGGGTCAAGAATTGGCCAATTCTCAACCTGTTCTCATTCTCATAAATCCAAGCGAGGGCAAGTTTCAGCCCTATTATGAAACAAAATTAAAAAAACACAAATATCCGTAAGCTCAGTACATAAAAGAATGGGATGAACATGGTTACTTTGAGATTATACTCAAATAATCTTCAATATCATATGGGAAGTGATAAACAAAAAAAAAGCAGGGAAGAACAATAAGAAATGTAGCCACTTGGCTTCAAACCAATTTTCTTATTTAGTAAATCATAAACCTGCTCCAAAGGCAAAATCTCATTGATAAGGGAGTAACACTGCGGGCGAGTGGGAGAACTGTCTGATGTCCAATGTGTAAATATAAATTTTTTTAATCAGGACCAACAGAAGTATTATGCAATTTTTGATGGAGTATGGGTTGTGATCCCCTAACTCAATGCCCCAAAGGCTAATTTTAGGATCATTACTGGAATAAGAACATTAAACATGTTTCCCATATCGCAGCAAATTTCTTTCCAGAAGGTTTTTATTACCGGGCAATTCCACAATGTATTTATTTATTTAATTATACTAAAATTTATATGCCACCCCCTCCTGTCTCAGGCATCTTGGGGAGGCTCACAACATATTAAAAACAGTTTAAAACATGTTTAAAGCAACAGTAATAACTACAATTAAAAACAGTTTAACACCCATCTCCCCGACCCTAACCCAACCCACCCACCCCATCTCCCTTGGGGAAGGTCTTGTGGAACATCCAGGTCTTACACTGTCTATGGAAAGAGGGGAGGCTGGCAACCAAGCGGACCACCAACGGGAGTGAGTTCCACAGCCACGGCGCAGCCACAGAGAATGCCCTCCTCATGGCAGACACCCGGGGGACCCAGAGAAGGGTGCCCCTGGATGACTTGGGCTAATTCTATGCCCCATTCCTGATGTGCACTGTACATGTGGCACACAGGAATGTATGCATGCACAAGCCCTGCTGACCCCCAACACAGGGATTGCAGCATGTGTGCAAATGCATGGTTTACCCTTATCCATGCAACATGGACCTGCCTGCTGTCATTCTCATTGTAACCAAGCCAAGTACGTGCACTTGAGACCTCGCATCTTCATGAATGTTAGACCCCTTGTCTCTCCCTCTGTTCCCCTTCCTAAGTCTCTCCCCCAGCTCCTGTCGCTCAGATTGTAAGCCCTAGGGGCAGGGACCGTGTCTATTTTATTACTTTGTAAAGTGCCATGTACACTGCTGGCGCTATATAAATGTTTGTTAATAATAATGGTTGTGGCTGCATATGCAGGGCAGGGGATCGACCCCACCAAGTGCTAAATGGGTGAACTGCTTACTTAAATTTTTTACAAATGTTAGGTGATAGTTTGTGGATCCTATTAAAAAGACTGGGTGATACAGAATTTATTTTAATTTAATTTATTTAAATTTTTACCCCATCCTTCACTTTAAAAAGCTCAGGGAAGCTTACATAATAAAACATATAACACACATATAATACACATAAAATATAAACATCAAAAAACAAACATACCCCTGCCCTCACTCTGGGCAGGATCAAAGTGTGGCTAAAGTGCTCCTAGATGCATGTCATGGTGAAGAGCATCAGAGCAAATATAGTTATATCACAATGCTTGACTATATACTATGGATTTGAAGATATGCTTTGGGTGGTAACTGTTGGCATGTAGGTAAGAATGATGGTCTGTAGGTTTTCTATTTAGGGAGGTTGTTAAATAGTTCTTACGTATTTTCACTGTGGTATCAAGAACATTTGTGTGTGTTGTAGAATGTTAAAGGGGCAGATTTATAGTAGGGTGGAAGCAGTTAAAGTCTTGATGGATTTTCTGGAGAGACTCTTGTCTATGGGGCCATATGATAAAAAATATTATCAATATTTTTTACCGAGACTGCCACCCTACCCCCACGTCCATGGGGGCGGAGCCATGGATTCCCCTAACTTCCGCCACAGCTGCCAGAAGATTTGTGGTGGCTGCGGCAGCACCACAGGCCACACCCATAAAGCTGCACCTAAAGGGCCCTTGTGCTTGGAACTGGGGAGAATGCTGGGGTTTTTGTGGAGTGCGGGGGTGTGCAGAGAATTTTTGAGGTGGGGTGTGTGGAGTACTATAGTGTTCCTATACTCATATAATTCCTATATCCTATATTCCACCCCACCCAGTGCGGGGAAGTAGGTTCCTGATTTTGGCAGTATCTTAGGTTGTGGAGGGGGCTATTGATTATTGGTGGGTGGTGGTTTGAAGTTGGTTATTTTGTTGAGGGGTGGGTTAGAAGGGGGCTGATCCACCCTCTTAGTGAGAGAGAGAGGTGGAGGGAATGGATTGGGGTGGGGGTCTTTCCCTCCATGAGAGGGGAATATACCCCCTGGGGGGAGGTGATACACCCCGGTGATGGGTGTGTGAGGGGTTATGAGGGGGAAGGTCTCCCACACCTACCTGGTGGTGCAGCCATGAGGAGGGAGGTTGGGGGTGTGTGGCTCAGGGAGGGGTCATGATGGTCCAGGGAAATTATGGTCCTTGTGGAGGTTATGTTCAATCATTGAGGTGGGAAAGGTGCTTGGTGCCTGTTCCCCTTGTTGGCCCCTGGGCAGGTGGTCGAGGTTTTGAGAACCCCTGGCCTCATTTTCATGTTGCTTAGCACAAGGTCAGTTGTAAATAAGTCATCTACAATCAAGGAGTTGATCCTGGATCAGGTGGCTGTATTATGGAGACATGGCTGGATACTGAGTTGGAGCCAGTTTTGGCTGATCTTGTACCAAACCAGTACTCCATGCAGCATCAACTGTGGCCAGAGGGACACGGAGGTGGTGTAGCCATTATTTTTAGGAATAAAGGTTTATTTGCTACCCTCATAGCATCTCTGAAATCATATCTGACTGAGCTTTTCTGGGTGGTGAAGGGACTAGTCAGTCTGGCCTGTCTCCTCCTGGAACTGGAGTCTTCCAGTGCTCGCTGCGACATGTCATGATTAGTTCGTGGATAAAATTGCTTGCATCCACCATGACTTCAGTGCTTCAGTTAATATGGTGTGAGAGTCAGAGGTTGTGGATGCTCTGACTTGTCCGGTTTCATGGAATCAATTTCAGTGGGTGTGGTCCACTGATGCGGGGGATGTGCCTGGGGTGGTTAGAGCCACAACTTGTGAACTGGGCCCGTGTCCATCCTGGCTGGTTAAGGCCATCTGGGAGATGTTGGGGCCCTTGCTGGTGGGGCTGGTCAATGCCTCCTTTCAGGAGGACAGAGTTCCAAATGCTTCAAAGAGGTGGTGGTGCGATCTCTGCCATCTCTTGATGTTGACTCCCTTACCAGCTATCGACCAGTCTCTAACCTTCCCTCTATGACTGTATAGCGTTGACAGTCACCAGTCCTGATAAGCACAATCCTTTTTCTTCACTGGAATATAGTAACAGTTGTGCTTTAGTCTTCCTCAGAGAATAACGCTAGAAGCCTCTTTATAAGAGTTGAAACATTTCTTCTTTTATTACAAAGTAACAGATGACTCAACGTTAGTAATTAAATAGAAACCTTCAGTATGGGTGTGTGAACAGAGCGCGGTTCGGATGTTCGGTCGTTCAGTTCGAAACCCGAGTTCAGGTTCGTTAGTTCGGTTTGACGGAGTTCATTTCGGCCGAACTCGGCTGTACACCCGAAAATAGTGCTATCGATACCGATATCAATATTTTTTTTGGTATCTTTATCATTTTGCCCTGAAACCACCCCTGGTCTCCACCCCTGGTGCCAGGAAGTCTGCTCCTCAGCTGCCTCCCCCTTCCAGACACGTTTTTCCCACCCAAAGTCACGTTTTCCCCACCCCTGAACTCATCTGAACTTTTCTGAACTGTTTGACCATTTGAACGTTCAGTTCAGATGTTCGGTTCGGTTGTCCGAACAGACCGAGTTCGGCCTGAACTCTGAACATCCGAATCGTGTTCGGACATCCCTAATCTTCAGTAATGCCTTTAGTGAATCCTGTTCATATAAGATAAATTGTTACTGATTACCAACAAAGTTATAACCAATGTTTTAAGAGCCACTTTTCCCCTCTCTGCCTAGACTACTGTTAACCTCAACTGCCTCTCACCTCCAGCATTCTCCAAAACCCTTTGAATCTGATTGACTGTTCAGAGTCTCCCCCAAACATTCTAAGTGTCTCTAGCTGACAGCTGGACCTTTCTGTTACAGGTACATATGGTCTCAATATGTTGTCAATGTATCCTGATACCCCCTCTGTAATAGTATTAAGGCCTGAGATGATGGGGGGTTCTCAATTTCTAGTTTAATAGGTTTTAGGTAGTAGGTAAATGTGCCTTGTCGAGGGTCTAGGGATGTTGGGATTGCCTTAGTGTCCTTAGGAACCTTGTTTAAAAGCTCGTGTAGTTGTTTCAAGTATTGGTTTGTGGGATAACTAGAAAGGCATGTGTAGAATTTCATGTTAGAGTATTGTCTATCAGCTTCATATATACAATCCTTCTTGTCCATGTTAAATATGGTCCCACCCTTGTCTGCCTGGTTGATGATTATATTGGTGTGGGATGATAAGGGTCTTAATGGCCTTCTGTTCACTGAAGGTGAGGTTGCTAGTTTGTGATGTAGTTTATTGATGTTCTCTGTATGTACCTGATTCCAGAAGCAATTTATATATGTCCGTTTAGGATTGCGGCCCTGTGGTGGGGTCCATAGGGACTCTTTATTTATGTATTTGTTGGTCTGACTCAGGTGGGGTGTGCATGTCATTTTCCTTATTACAATCATGATAATGAAAATGGTTGTTTTAGTTATTATTGCAATAACAAGAATGACAAATAATAATAATGAAAATAGAAATGAAAACATTTCATTTTTGAAATGAAGGGGGGAAATGGAGAAATGTATTTCTGGCTATAACGTTTTTGTTTCTTATTCAATTCTGAAGAAACGTGGGGGGAAGAGGCCCTCAATGGAGTTCATTATGTTTACCACTTTTTGAAATGATTAGGTAAAGGGAACCGATTTTAGAAGCAATTGAACATTGTGATTTTAAGAAAACCTCCATACACATTCATGACTACAACTTCTTTATCTTCCACGCACTTTGCACAAAACCTGTGACTCTCATGTCCCTCCAAAAGCTTAACATTCCTGCCAATTTTCAGAAAGATTGCAAAAATGGTCCTGATGGTGTAAAACATTAACTTGAAAATACATTTCCAGCTTTAACATGTTTATATTCCATCCTGTTTAAGGGACATTTGGCAGGTATGTATCATATACCTTCCCTGTCATCTGTGATAAAATACAGGACTATTTGATAAAGTGAGCCAATTTTATAAGCAATTGAAGTTGTCCCCTTGAAGACCATTATTCAGATAAATAGCAGCACATGCAGTGTCAGTCAGAGGCAGGCACCTGGCATGGCATGGGGAGAGAGGCTGTAGGAGGGAGGATGTGGAGCAACCCAAAAGACTGACAGACACATTCACTGGCCAATTACTGCATGCTTCCAGCTTTACAGGACCAATTGGTAGTGACTTTGAGGTAGGCATGGGGGCGGGCATAGAAGGGACATAACTGAGACTTTGGGGATAGCATCCCAGAAATCAGGAGACATAGTTTACACATCCATGCAGACCAATTATCATCACAATCACATCCTGCAGCACTGTGACAGAGGACATAAGAAAATCTTTCCTAAACAGATGCTTCTGACTTCCCAGTAAAAAGTGGAGGAGAGAAGTTGGGATGGTCACAGCACAGAATGAAGATATTTGGTTGACATTTCTGCTCGGGAATTGGCATCACAAACCGATCTTATACCACAGTGACACGTAAGAGAATCCCTGGCATAGGCTCCTTCTCTGCATATGCTATGCAGTAGAGGTGGGAAGTTTGGTACATCCGGTATCCGATACTGCCGGTATTTTGGTGTACCGGCAGTATCGGATTACTCCGGTATTTGGGGGTACCGGTACCGAATCCCCATGCCAGATTTTTTTACATTGCGGCCATTGAAATGAATGGCCACAATGTAAACAAAGAAACAAAAAAAAAACCAAAACTTTCCCTCCCCAGTCCAGGATGCATGGGTGGAAGGGGGGAAACCCCCCACCCTCCCTGCCCAGCCTGGATTTAAAAAAAAATTATTTTTCCCCGAAGTCCCTGATAGTGCGAGCTCCAGGCCGCTGCCAGAAACCCAGTGTCCACACCAGCAGGTAGTTACTGTGGTACTAGGGTGATCCCTGGGATGGGGGTGGTTTAACACCCCCTCACCCCAGGGATCACCCTACCTCCCCACCCACGGATCGCCTACCTTTGGTGCTCCGGGCAGCAGCGGTGGAGATGGCGGCAGCAGCACGGTGGTCCGGCGGCTTCAGCGCTGGCTGCTGACGTCAGTGCTTACTAGGCCTTCCAGGGAACTTCCAGGTTTCCCCAGAAGGCCTAGAAAGCACTGAAGCCACCAGCCAGTGCTGAAGCCACCGGACCTCCATGCTGCCACCGCCGCCTCTGCCGCTGCTGCCCGTAGCACCAAAGGTAGGCGATCCCTGGGTGGGGAGGTAGGTTGCTCCCTGGGGTGGGGGGGTGTTAAACCACCCCCCCACCCCAGGGATCACCCTAGTACCTGCTGGTTTGGGCTCCGGGTCGCCGGCTGCAGCCCGAGCCCGCACTAGTAGGGACTTAGGGTAAAAAAAAATTTTTTTTTAAATCCAGTCTGGGCAGGGTGGGTGGAGGAGATATTGGTTTTTTTCCCCATTGATTTCAATGGGGACAGTCCCCCATTGAAATCAATGCAATAAATCCGGCACCAGTAAACCAGTTTTAATCTGGTAATACAGTTTTTTGTAAACTGGTAACGGGTAAAACCGGTAACTAGTTTTTTGCCTGATGTCCCACCCCTACGTGCAGGCATATACAATTGGGACCCTTTAACACATCTTTCTTATATTTGGCAGAGATTATCTTGAAAGTGTGATATACATCCCTGCCAAATTTCCTGTACACTGGTTGAACGCCAAAGATGTTACAGTCAGACATACATTTATAAGTTAATTGCTTATACCACCAGGATCCTTTATCCAATCCTTCTTAAAGTTGGCAGAGATAGTAAATATTGGAAGGGGTGTAAACTTGCCAAGTTTCATCTACATTAAATTTGAGGCAAAGAAGTTATAGCTAAGAATATATATGAAGATTTTTGCAAAATAACATAATTCAACTGCTTATAAAATTAGATTTCTTTGTCCAATCTTTTTGGAATCTGGTACACTTAATGCCATCCATTGGAGGTACACTCCCTCCATGTTTCAGCCAATATATAAGGAATAACAAAAAAGCTACAGCCAAAAATGTGTTTTCCATTGAAAACCATGGAAAACGGAAATGAAAACAAAAACAAAAATTACTATTTGATATTTTTGAAAAAGAAAATGACAGATTTAAATTATAAAAAAAAATGAAAATAAAAATGACAAAAGCCCCTGGTGCACATCTCCATTTATCAGTTTGTTGATCTGTAGTATTTAAATGTTCCTTGAGTCTGAGTCATCGGAAAAAAAACTTCAAGGTTCCCACATATCTGCATCATGTTGGAAGGTTTAGCAGGACAAATGGAAAGGTCATGAGACAGAATGCTCTACTCAGCTTGACTGAGACTCTGGCTGGATATTGATAATATTGTTAGAAGCATCACAGGCATTAAGGCAGGAATCATGTTGAGACTGAGACAGTCTTACAAATTTTACATTCTTCTTAGCCATAAAGAAGTTAAAATGGGAGATGTAAGTTTCCTAAATAGATCTATCATCTCCTCATGATCCATGTGCTGATAAATCCCAGGAGGTAGATATCTGAGTGCCTAGGTCAGTGAGACTTCCTAGGAACTGAGTCTGTTGTATAGTATCATTATTAGGTGGTTTCTTAGTTTCATGGAAAAGATGTTACATAGGGTATTTTCAGACGTAACGGGGCTCAATTTGCCCTGCCACAGACACACCCTACTGACTCCCCGCTGGGGCCAACATGTAATGGCCAACAGACGTGTTGGCCGATCCCAGTGAGGAATCTGGGGGGGGGGCAGTGCTGCGCAGCCCAACGTGTGGCCGCACAGCCCCCCCATGCTCCCCTAGTACCCCGCCCTCCCAGAGACGGGCGGGCGCTGTGACCAATACATCCGCTGTGCCCGCCCACCCCTGGGAAATTGACCACGGCCCAGAATCGGCAGTGAGCACAGCCGCCGATTACGGGCCGTGGAAAGCGGCCAGATGTGACGTTGACACGCTCAACCATGGGGAATTCCCCATGGTTGAGCGTGTTAATGTCACATCTGTTCAGTGTTACGCTGGATGGTCACCCCTGTTAAACACGGGGGGAATCACATTCAACACGCAAATGGAGATGGTCCGGCCAGGACCTCCGTTTGCATGTTGAATGTCATCCCCCGCCGCCCCCGTTATTCATGGGGGTGAACATCTGGCGGGGAGCTTCCATTCCCCCGAACAGACATTACGGGATCAAGCTCACCATGTGCGGATTCACTGTGGTTGAGTGTGATCTCGTAATGTCTAAAAACATCAACTGTCTCTCTGAGTATTTAGTGTGACATGTTGATTGAAGTGGGCTCTTTACCTGTAATCCTTTGGGTATGATGTTCCTACGTTTGCACTCCATTAGGTAGATGATGTCTGTTTGTATATGAGCAAGTTTCTTGTGTAGATTAATCCTGGTCCACTTAATCCAGTTTAGTGTGGTGCCTTCCATAGTAATCTACACAAGAAACTTGCTCACATACACCATAATCATTTATGAATTACAATAATGTGGGTTTCAGGCAATGTACTGGGAAGGTTACAATTCTGGAAGGCCTCTAAAAACATTTATCTTAACAGTTCAACAATATTGTCTAAGAAGCATTTATAAAAATCCACAGTGAATCCATCAGGACCTGGAGCATTCCCCCTTTGCATTATTTTAATTGCCTGTTCGAATTCTTCCCTTGTCAATTCTCTTACCAATATGTCTGCACTGCACTAACCCTGTCTAGTTTTGGCAGCTTAATTTTATTTAGATATTAATCAGTAGATTTTTTTATTTTTAATGGGATATTATGGGATGAAGAGTAAAGTTCAGTATAAAATCACTCAAATTTTATACTGAGCAGTATCGTTATGAATAAAACAAAATATAATAATAAAATAATAATAATATACAGAGCAGTATTGTTAGAATCAATCATTTTGGGAATATGAGTCTGAGACTTACAAGCAAGGATTAAATTTGTTAATAATTTCCCTGGTTTGTTACCTTGTTCATAAAATTTCTGCCGAGTAAACAGTAGGCTATGTTGAGATTTTGCAGTCACTAAATCATCTAAGGCTTTTCTAGCTTCTAATTTTTGGTAATTTTGTGGAGTAGGATAAATATAAGGCCACTTGGATACATTACCGCGGTGACAAATCTTCCAGCATGCTCTGCACGTGGGCACTTGTAATCAGCCGGGTCCTACGGCTTTTTTCCTTTTGATTGTCAGGGCTGGATTTTGGGCCATGACAACTGTAAGGAAAAAAGCTGCAAGATGCTGCTGATTACAAGTACAAATGTGCAGAGTGTGCCCTAAGATTCCCAGCCAGGAGATTTCTCCACTGGGAGATTCAGCAGCACAGTAATGTGGGCAAGTGACCTAATATACCTGTTCTTGGGTAGTGAATGTTTCCTCTAACTGTATTTTCCCCCCTCTTGTTACTTCTGTGCTGCAAATGCTATACAATGTCCTCTAACTACTGCCTTCAAAGTTTCCCATAGTGTGCCCTTAGAGACCACCCCTGTGTCACTAAGTTCAAGAAATTCTTTAATAATATATTTGATGTGCAGAGCAAATAATGGATCATTCAGTAGGGTATTCCTTAATCGCCACACTCTGTCCTTTTCTGGTATAGTGTGGATATCTAAACCTAAGAAGACTGGTGCATGGTCAGATAGGGCTATATTTCCAATGTCACAGTATGAAATTTTATATAAGATTTTCTCAGGTGCGGAAAAAAATAATGCATGCATCAACTTTTTTTTGCTTTAGAATGAAATGTATAATCCCTGCCTTGTGGATGACAGTGTCACCAAAGATCATGCCAGCCCAAATCTTTGAGGACACATGTTAGTTCCCCTTCCATTTTTGATGGGTGTATATGTCTTGGGGGCAGATGATCTGCCATACTGTTAAAATTGCAGTTGACATCACCAGCACATATTGCTGGGTTAGTCGAAAAACTGGCAATTGTTTGTAAAGTGTGCACATATTTTTTTTTGCGTATCTGTTTGTAGCATATATATTGGCAAAAGAGACCCGAGTATTCCTTAATATCCCTTCTCCTACCACCCATTTCCCTGAGTTTGTAGAGTGTGTTTTAATATTTATTTATTTCAAAGCTTTTATATCCCACCCTATCCTGACCAAACAACTCAGGGTGCCTCACAAATCTCATAAAAATATCCAATAGTGACCATAACAATAAAATACAATTTAAAACAACCCCAAAGAAGCAAAAAAAAAAACCACCTCCACCCACCCCCCTACTCCCCTCCCTCGCCAAAAGCCAGGTGGAACAACCAGGTTTTACACTGGCATTGAAATGCAGGGAGGTCCGGGGCCACTGCCATTATACCACCATTATACTGATTTATGAATTAATATGCAAACTCCTCACTTCTTTTTAGAATATTAGGATGCGTATACATGATCTACCCAATCACTTAGATGTTTTGTATACTCTTGGGCAGTGAGATGTGTTTCTTGAAGAAAGGCCACATGGACCTTCTCTTTCTTTAAAGCTGTAAGAAATGTTTTCTTTTTTATTGCATTATATTAGTGCCCTTAATATTCGATGTTCAACAGCATAGTATTGTATCTTTAAAAGTTCCTGTATTTACTGCCATGGGTAGGAGCAGAACCAGTACTTCAAGAATAATAGCCAGTTATCCATCCTTCTTATCCATTTCAAGTATTCTCTGAACCATTCGATTTTTTGTACTACTGTTCCTCTAAACATTACCCAAATGGAGTCTCTGACTTGCGTCAATGTCTGCAACATCAGGGGACAGCGACATAGATAAGTTGGATTGAAAGAACAGAGGACCACAAACACCTAACCAAAACATCACCCAGACAACAGTTATCTTTTTATATGTCTTGCCCACATGGCAGGCTCTTGTTGGCCTGGGATATTTACCTTATTCTTGCTTTACTCTCCTTTCTCCCTCCCCTCATAGCTAAAAATTAATTAAAATTAAAATTACATTCCCTGCCTTATTCCATAGATAAGGCTGGTGAATTAAATCATTAAAACAAAGTTGAAAGGAGAGAGCCAAATGTATTATATCAAAAATATCAAAATTAAAGCAGTTACCTCACTATTGAATATACTATTTACACCCATACACAAATAGCTTCATCAGTGGCAGATCCGGTTTGCACTCATCTATCCTGACACTTTGAAAGTCTTCCACTTTGGTTGAGATTTAGTAGAAAGACAGAAACAGATAAATCAAAGCTATATTTACGTTGCTTCCTGTATATCAGATAATGAGTCCAGGTATTGTTGGGCTTCTGCCGGGATGAAGAAGGATTTACTTTGACCCTTATAAAAGACTCTCAAAGTGGCAGGATAGATGAGTGCAAATGAGATCTGCCACTGATGAATAGGGATGGGCGAACATGGTTTGGAAGTTCAGAGTTCGGCCTGAACTCAGCCTGTTCGGACGACCGAACCCGAACCCAAACTTACCGAACCGAACTCAATTCCGAACGTCAAAATGACCGAACTGTTCGGTCAGATTGGATCATGTTTGGGTGAGTTCGGGTGACAAAAAAAGTGTCACTGGAAGGTCAAATGTGACAGGGAGGGGTAGTCAGCTGAGGAGCAGACTTCCAGGCACCAGGGGTGGAGAGGCTTGGAGTAGCAGCCAGCCTGCCCAATCACCATCCCTTTTCACCTCAGACCACTGGCTTCGCAGTCTGATATTGGCCATGGGCTAGGCTGCACGGAGACAATGGGGCTTGTGGTGAGGCAGGCGCAGCAAGAAACAAAACTGTCTGCCTCCCCCCTTCCCAACACCTTCTGAGCCAGTTACTGTTCCTAAACATCAAGCATTTCAGAAGACTCCCTCTCCCAGAATTTCCCAGGTCCCCAATCCATTGCCTTCCTCCTCCTATTTCACCCACCCAATCCATCCACCCCCATATTCTCATTCATTTATTAGCTTAGCTTAGATAGATTTAGTGGTTATTTTTTGTTTTTACACCTCCCTGTGTTCCCTGTCTTCAATCTTCCTTCCTCCCTCCCCCCTCCATTGAATCCTTTTCCTCTCCCATATATTCCATCCCTGATTCCCTTCCCTTCCCCTGTTTTTTGCTTTAGAGTAGGATTATTAGATTGATTTAGGTTTCATTTCAGTTTTGTACCCCTTCTTGTGTTGTTTGCAATTCCCCCCCCATCCCATATAGATATAGAAAGATAGGTTAGGTTAGAGATAGTAGACAGTTGTAGGAGTTAGCTTAGTGATAGAGATAGCGTTAGTGATTTAGTTTTAGTGTTTGTAGGAGTAGGCCTGTGTACTTATTAGATAATC
>QEPC01004256.1:570267-599797 GCA_003113815.1 Sphenodon punctatus | reverse complement strand
CCATCACAGAGACCTTGAGCAGCTCCACCACCACCCTCAGCCAGGTCACCCCGCTGGTGCATAGTCTCCGCAGCAGCCTAGACGAGATTCTTGGGGGGGGGGATCATGGCCCTCAGGACACAGCAGTGTCAGATGAGGTGATTGACATTGCATGGAAGCTGAAAGCGGGGCTGAGTGCACGCTTTGACAAGCTCCTGTGCCGGGCTGAATATGTCCGGGATCAAGGGCAGCATGACACGTGAGACAGCACTCTATGGCCTCTGGAAGGATGCGCTGGTGCAGAACGTCCAGCAGACAGAGTGGACCATGCAGCAGGACGCCCCTTGGAATGGTGGGAGTGGGAACAGTGACCCCTTCCAGTCATCTGGTTCTATCCATGACCCCAGCCCTAGTGGTGGCAGCAGCACCAGCAGCAGGATGAACAGCAGCAGCAGAACCCCTACTGCCAGCAGCTCCTCCTATGTTCAGTCCACTTTGGGGAACATGGGGCCCAGCACAAAAGGTCAAGCAGCATGGCTGAGGGCAGTGGGGCAAGTGGTGCCCACCCAGAGCTACCAGAGGGAGTATGATGGTGCCTCAGCAGTAGTGGAGACCTACCTGAATGAGGAGCCATGAATTGATCCCAGCAGTGATCCCTGGCCTACTGGGCCGGCAAGGCCAACATGTGGCCATCCCTGTCCAAAGTGGCCAAGGGTATCCTGTCCTGCCCACCAACCAGCGTCCCCAGAGAGAGGGTGTTCTCCATCGTGGGGGACATTTGCTCCCTGCACCACTTGAGGCTGGGGGCCAAGTTGGTGGAGCAGTTGCTGTTCCTGAAGGTGAGCCTTCCGCTGCTGGTATTTCCCAAGCTGCCCCTGAACAAGGAGTGATGGTGCAGTGGCACATGCCATCCCATGCCAGGGGCAGTGTTGGGATGGGACTCCTCCTCCTCCTCCTCCTCCTCCATCTGGTCTAGGACTACTGCTCCTGTGCTGCTGATGTGCTGTCCCTCCGTCCCAATGCCTGGCACCTGCCCTCTCCCCCCTATCTCTCTCTTTCTCTTTCTCTCTCTCTCTCTCTTAATAGACAGCCTCGGCCGCCTTATCTGACTGACCTCATGATGTAGGGTGGCATTGGGAAACAAAGAGTAAGCCTGCGAGCCGGCCTATGGCTACACGATCTTGGCTCGCCTATGTGACAGTGACTGGCTCTCGCTCTCTCGTGCTGCACAGTCTTTGCTAGCCTATCTGAGTGCCCTGCTGCCAATATTGGTCCCAGCCTGCCTGCGCTACTGCCTCTCATGCCATGATTCCTGACTGCCTGCTCATCTTGCCGCCAAGCTCAAAGCATGCCTCAGTCTGCATTCATGCTTCCCATGCTAAGGTGCCTGACCTGCCCACCCAGGTTGCCTAGCTCAAAGCCTGTCTGCCCTACTGCCTCCCATGCCACTCTTCCTGTCTGCCCGCCCAGCTTGCCATCAACCTCAAAGCATGCCTCAGTCCGCCTTCCTGCCTCCCATGCCAAGGTGCCTGTCTGCCCACCCAGGTTGACTAGCTCAATGCTTGCCAAAGCCAGCTTCATCTACTGCCTCTCCTGCTGCTCTGCCTGCCTGCCTGCCCACCTGCCCACCCACCCAGGTTGCAAAGCTCGAACCCTGCCTCAGTCTGCCTGACTGCCACTCATGACACACCACCTGACTGCCTACCCCTGGTGACAACCAATGTCTGCTGGTGCTAGTGCCAATGGCCCCCAGGCCAGACCTATATGCTGTATGTACCATTGTTTCTGCACCCCGGCACTCCAATGTCTGCTGCTGTTGCCAATGCCACCCATGCTGTCTGTGCCATGGGTTCTAGGGCCCGTCATTCTACTCAAAGAGAGCCATCGTTCAACTGCATCAAGAAGCAGTCACTCCAGCCCCAGGACCCGCCTCTAGGGTCCTGGGGCCAAGTTACTGGCAGGGAGGTCTTTGGCCAATACCTAGAAGCTGCCACCTTAGCCCCAGGACCTGGCATCATGGGTCTGGGGCCATCATTCCTTGCACACTGCGCTGTCGTTCAACTGCATCAAGAAGCAGCCACTCCAGCCCCAGGACCCACTTCCAGGGTCCTGGGGTCAAGTTACTGGCAGGGAGGGCTGTGGCCAATACCTAGAAACTGCCACCTTAGCCCCAGGACCTGGCGTCATAGGTCTGGGGCCGTCATTCCGCTCACAGGGTGCTGTCAATCCTGCTGCTGCTGTCTGCTGTGCCACAGGTACTGTGCTCTGGGAATCCAATGTCTGCCGCTGCTGCCAATGCCGCCTATGCTGTCTGTGCCAAGGCTTCTGCCCCAGCAACTCGATGTATTCTGCTGATGCTGGTGGTGGTATTGGAGGTCAGCCATTTGCTACTCAATCTTGTAGACTGCAATTACTCGGATGAGTGCGCCTGTAGGCAGGGGCTGGGTGAACATTAAAACGGGGTGGAATGGAAGATCCTGTACCTGACTCGCTTTCAATCGGCTGCAGGAAATGGAGGCTATTGGCGATCACCTGTCCCTTCATAACAATGCTCACCTATTTCTTAGGATCGACTGTTCTTGTACGCACATCCCTACAGATCACATTCCGAAACCTCTCCACTTTGCAGATTTGACTGATGGTGTATGCATATTGTGTACCCTGCATTCAATACTGTGTTCCTTGAGGATTTCTGCCATTTTGATGTATTCAGTTTGCTTGCCTTCTGATGATTTGGAGCTCGGCCTGGATGATCTCAATCTTAAAAGAATCTTAGGTGGTATTCAGACGTTCAGTTTGTGTCTGTATTTTACAAAATTCGAATGTATCTTGAATGTCTGAAGTCCCTAATTCGAAATATTGTCATCAAAATCTCACCTAAGTAATCCGCAGTTCAAAGCTACTTAAACCTACCTTTATGCTGTCCGATTGAAATAAATCCGCTCTTTACAGCAGTGTGAAAGCGACATTGTATTCGGCATTAACTGGTGTGAACTTGTCCTGCATGTGAAGGCAACTTTGCTTTCAAGTGCGCTGTTTTACTCCTGCCCATATGGGATGCAGCAGCAGCAGCACAGCAGGGGACACCGAGTGATTGGAGATAATGTTGTTTGTTTACAAACAAAGCCTCTCCATGTGCATGATCACATGGGGAGGAGTTGTTTGTAAACAAACAGTGTTATATCCGATTGCTGGTGTCCCCGCTGCTGCTAATGTCGCTGCTGGAGCACAACTAGGAGGCAGAGGCAGGTGAGGGATGGGGTCCGTAGCCAGGGAGGGGAGGTAAAGGAACTTATTGGGGGAGAAGCCTGCTGCCCAGCCATGCTGTAACTTCTTGTAATTGAACTGCACTGAACAGGCAGGTAAGCGCGCACTCCAAGAAGGTCTGAATGCGTTATTTCACTGTTGGGAACAATGGCATGACACTCATGTGAATGCAACTGGCATTGTTAAAAACGAACTAAAGGGAAATGATTTTTTAAAAATCCAGATAATTACTGCACGTGTGAATGAGCCCTTAAACTTCTCCTATGGTCCAGGATCCTTGTTCTGCCCCAAAAGTGCCAGTGAACTTTCACTCTTTCCAGACAGCAGGCACCTGCCCCTTCCCTGCCCCCTTACCCCTGTCCCCTCATCATTCTTAGCCTGGACCTCAATGATCTTGGACTTTAAGGTGCGGATGGCTCCAGAGCCTCCCGTGCATGGGGCCATCAATAAAGTATGTCACACAAGTCATGCAGATTAGCAAAGTCATGCCAATGGGTGACAATCGAGGGTGAGGGGGATTGGTCACGTGACATTATACCCATATGTTTGTGTCTCTGTCATGGTTATTTGTTATGTGGGTATTTTTAGGTAGGTGACTAGTTGTGGGTGGGGAGTTTTAATAGCTTTCCTGTCTCAACTCAGTCAATAGACCTCCTCCCATTTGCCATCATTCCACTCACAGAGATGACCCCCAGACCTTGACCTATATGTTATCCGTGCCAAGGGTTCTGTACCATGGCCACCAATGTCTGCTTCTTCCAGTACCAGTGGCCCCAAGGCCAGGCATATATGCTGTATGTGCTATGATGCCATGGCATCAAGGAACAGCTGCTGCTACCAGGCCTATATGCTATCTGTGCCAAGGGTTCTGTACCTCAGGTTGCCACCAAGCTCAAAGCCTGCCTCAGCCCACCTTCATGCCTCTCATCCCAAGGTTCCTGTCTGCCCGCCAAGGTTTCTGCCAAGAGAGAGAGAGAGAAATGAGAGAGAGAGAGAGAGAGAGAGAAAGTCCACCCACTGCTTGAAGGAGAGACAGACACGATCCAACCCATGCTGTCACCNCAGTCCGCCTTCCTGCCTCCCATGCCAAGGTGCCTGTCTGCCCACCCAGGTTGACTAGCTCAATGCTTGCCAAAGCCAGCTTCATCTACTGCCTCTCCTGCTGCTCTGCCTGCCTGCCTGCCCACCTGCCCACCCACCCAGGTTGCAAAGCTCGAACCCTGCCTCAGTCTGCCTGACTGCCACTCATGACACACCACCTGACTGCCTACCCCTGGTGACAACCAATGTCTGCTGG
This sequence comes from Sphenodon punctatus, assembly GCA_003113815.1. NCBI lineage: Eukaryota > Metazoa > Chordata > Lepidosauria > Sphenodontia > Sphenodontidae > Sphenodon > Sphenodon punctatus. The sequence continues at coordinate 595,254 of QEPC01004256.1, read as the reverse complement.
TGCTAGTGCCAATGGCCCCCAGGCCAGACCTATATGCTGTATGTACCATTGTTTCTGCACCCCGGCACTCCAATGTCTGCTGCTGTTGCCAATGCCACCCATGCTGTCTGTGCCATGGGTTCTAGGGCCCGTCATTCTACTCAAAGAGAGCCATCGTTCAACTGCATCAAGAAGCAGTCACTCCAGCCCCAGGACCCGCCTCTAGGGTCCTGGGGCCAAGTTACTGGCAGGGAGGTCTTTGGCCAATACCTAGAAGCTGCCACCTTAGCCCCAGGACCTGGCATCATGGGTCTGGGGCCATCATTCCTTGCACACTGCGCTGTCGTTCAACTGCATCAAGAAGCAGCCACTCCAGCCCCAGGACCCACTTCCAGGGTCCTGGGGTCAAGTTACTGGCAGGGAGGGCTGTGGCCAATACCTAGAAACTGCCACCTTAGCCCCAGGACCTGGCGTCATAGGTCTGGGGCCGTCATTCCGCTCACAGGGTGCTGTCAATCCTGCTGCTGCTGTCTGCTGTGCCACAGGTACTGTGCTCTGGGAATCCAATGTCTGCCGCTGCTGCCAATGCCGCCTATGCTGTCTGTGCCAAGGCTTCTGCCCCAGCAACTCGATGTATTCTGCTGATGCTGGTGGTGGTATTGGAGGTCAGCCATTTGCTACTCAATCTTGTAGACTGCAATTACTCGGATGAGTGCGCCTGTAGGCAGGGGCTGGGTGAACATTAAAACGGGGTGGAATGGAAGATCCTGTACCTGACTCGCTTTCAATCGGCTGCAGGAAATGGAGGCTATTGGCGATCACCTGTCCCTTCATAACAATGCTCACCTATTTCTTAGGATCGACTGTTCTTGTACGCACATCCCTACAGATCACATTCCGAAACCTCTCCACTTTGCAGATTTGACTGATGGTGTATGCATATTGTGTACCCTGCATTCAATACTGTGTTCCTTGAGGATTTCTGCCATTTTGATGTATTCAGTTTGCTTGCCTTCTGATGATTTGGAGCTCGGCCTGGATGATCTCAATCTTAAAAGAATCTTAGGTGGTATTCAGACGTTCAGTTTGTGTCTGTATTTTACAAAATTCGAATGTATCTTGAATGTCTGAAGTCCCTAATTCGAAATATTGTCATCAAAATCTCACCTAAGTAATCCGCAGTTCAAAGCTACTTAAACCTACCTTTATGCTGTCCGATTGAAATAAATCCGCTCTTTACAGCAGTGTGAAAGCGACATTGTATTCGGCATTAACTGGTGTGAACTTGTCCTGCATGTGAAGGCAACTTTGCTTTCAAGTGCGCTGTTTTACTCCTGCCCATATGGGATGCAGCAGCAGCAGCACAGCAGGGGACACCGAGTGATTGGAGATAATGTTGTTTGTTTACAAACAAAGCCTCTCCATGTGCATGATCACATGGGGAGGAGTTGTTTGTAAACAAACAGTGTTATATCCGATTGCTGGTGTCCCCGCTGCTGCTAATGTCGCTGCTGGAGCACAACTAGGAGGCAGAGGCAGGTGAGGGATGGGGTCCGTAGCCAGGGAGGGGAGGTAAAGGAACTTATTGGGGGAGAAGCCTGCTGCCCAGCCATGCTGTAACTTCTTGTAATTGAACTGCACTGAACAGGCAGGTAAGCGCGCACTCCAAGAAGGTCTGAATGCGTTATTTCACTGTTGGGAACAATGGCATGACACTCATGTGAATGCAACTGGCATTGTTAAAAACGAACTAAAGGGAAATGATTTTTTAAAAATCCAGATAATTACTGCACGTGTGAATGAGCCCTTAAACTTCTCCTATGGTCCAGGATCCTTGTTCTGCCCCAAAAGTGCCAGTGAACTTTCACTCTTTCCAGACAGCAGGCACCTGCCCCTTCCCTGCCCCCTTACCCCTGTCCCCTCATCATTCTTAGCCTGGACCTCAATGATCTTGGACTTTAAGGTGCGGATGGCTCCAGAGCCTCCCGTGCATGGGGCCATCAATAAAGTATGTCACACAAGTCATGCAGATTAGCAAAGTCATGCCAATGGGTGACAATCGAGGGTGAGGGGGATTGGTCACGTGACATTATACCCATATGTTTGTGTCTCTGTCATGGTTATTTGTTATGTGGGTATTTTTAGGTAGGTGACTAGTTGTGGGTGGGGAGTTTTAATAGCTTTCCTGTCTCAACTCAGTCAATAGACCTCCTCCCATTTGCCATCATTCCACTCACAGAGATGACCCCCAGACCTTGACCTATATGTTATCCGTGCCAAGGGTTCTGTACCATGGCCACCAATGTCTGCTTCTTCCAGTACCAGTGGCCCCAAGGCCAGGCATATATGCTGTATGTGCTATGATGCCATGGCATCAAGGAACAGCTGCTGCTACCAGGCCTATATGCTATCTGTGCCAAGGGTTCTGTACCTCAGGTTGCCACCAAGCTCAAAGCCTGCCTCAGCCCACCTTCATGCCTCTCATCCCAAGGTTCCTGTCTGCCCGCCAAGGTTTCTGCCAAGAGAGAGAGAGAGAAATGAGAGAGAGAGAGAGAGAGAGAGAAAGTCCACCCACTGCTTGAAGGAGAGACAGACACGATCCAACCCATGCTGTCACCCGCACTATATGGCCAGAGAGAGAGAGAGAGAGGTCCCCAGCTAGAATGAGGGAGATGGTGGTAAGAGGGGGAGAGGTAGGTGTATCCAGCTACCCTGGCTGCCACCTGCCAGAACCAGGAAAAACTCCCATCTGTGCTCATGCGCCCAAAGCCAATTGCCCACATCCAGAATGCAGCAAACCTACCATAATAAGATGGAATATAGCATACAATGTATTAAATGTGCCTGCTTGCCTGCCTGCCTGTGTGAATTCCTGTACCTGCTGCTACCACCAACTTCAGCACATAGGGATAAAAGTTTGGTCAGCACAAACAAAGCTCATAAAAATAAATGCAACAACTTTTATTAAAACTATTTATATAACAACAAAACAACAACAATAACAACATAAAAACCAAAAGCAAACATTGAAAGGAAACTTATACGTTTATTTATTTATTTATTTATTTATTCCATTTATACCCCGCCCCTCCTAAAACAGCTCGGGGTGGCTTACAATCTCAAAAGAAAAAATAAATAAAATAATTATATATATATATATATATATATATATATATATATATATATATATACATACACACACACACACACACACATAAAATATTTAAAACATGCATAAAATACAACAATTAAAACAGGACCAGGGAACATAATAAATAATACAATAAATAAGAGTGAAGGGGGATAAAAACCCTCCCTAAGCCCCCCTCCCCAAAGACCTGGGTGAACAGCCAGGTTTTACAAATTCACCGGAATGTTAAAATGCTTGGGGCCAGGCAAGTTTCCTACGGGAGGGACTTCAAAAGACGCGGCCTGGCCACCAAGAATGCCTTCTCCATTGTGGTCCCCTGCTTAACACGGGGACCTCCAAGAAGGCACCCCCGGAAAACTGAAGGAGCCACTCCTTCAGTCTGGAATGAGGAGGTCCCTGAGGTCTGAGGGGCCCAGACCGTGAAGGGCCTTATAGATTAATACCAGAACCTGGCTCTGCTCACAATTGGCAACCAGTGTAGAGTCTGGAGCACAGGTGTTATGTGCTCCCGACAACCCGTCCCTGAAAGGATCTGGACCACTGCAATCTGAAATAGCTGCAGCCTCTGAACCAGGAACAAGGGAAAACCCACGTAGAGCACATTGAAGTAGTCCAGTCCCGAGGTGATGAAGGCATGGATGAAGGAGGCCAGATCCAGGCCGGAGACATACGGACGCAGCCTCCACACTAGATACAACTGGCGGAAAGTGGCCTTCGCCACTACATCCACCTGTTGCTCCAGGCGGAGATCCACGTTCAATACCACCCACAGACTCCAAACCTGCTTAGCTATAGGAGGGCAAACTCCCCCAATCAGGGGTCCGACACCTCCCTCGCTCTCCCCACCAACATCACCTCCATCTTATCGGGGTTGTGCTTCAGTCTGCTCTGCCACATCCATTCCGCCTTGGCCTCCAGATGCTGGGATAGCACCAATACAGCAGGGTCTGGGTCAGTTGAAAAAGAGAGGTACAGCTGAGTATCATCAGCATATTGGTGACATGGCACCCCAAACCCTCTCACAACGTCCCCCAAGGGCTGCATATATACATTGAATAACAATGGAGACAGAACGTAACCCTGCGGAACACCCCAGGATAAAGCACGGGGGCTATATATCTCAGCCCCCAGCACCACCCGCTGGCTTCTCCCCGAGAGGAATGAGTTGAAGTATTCAAGAACAGTCCCGTACAGACCCCCCAGGTCACACAGCTGTCTCAACAGCAGCCCATGGTCCATGGTGTCAAAAGCGGCCGAGAGATCTAGCAGGATGAGAAATGTCGAACATCCTGCATCCATCTCCCAGCGGAGATCGTCGACCAAAGCCACCAACGCCGTCTCAGTGCCACATCTGGGGCAGAACCGAGATTGAAAAGGGTCNCTTTTAAGTCTGACAAACACATGCATTTTCTTGTGTACAGTTGATACAGAGTATCTGTTTCTTGTAGTAATAAATTGACTTAAAACACTAAAAGCTTTTGGGCATCCATCTATAAAAAAATATAAATCCATTATGTCAGAGCCTCGGCCTTTCATTAAAAGCAACTTTATATTAATGTGACAGAAAAGAAGTGATGTAAACCAAACTGCAGCAATTCCTGTCAGTATAAAGGAGTAGAGAGGTCTTATTTTAGCAAACCTTTTCATTCCCCCACCCCCATGCCACAACTTTAAATATTATCTTTAGGGGCTTTGCAGCAATTGTGAAAATTGCTATCATTAATTCTTAACCAGCCCACTTTCATAAAAAATAAATAAATAGACTTTTAGAGTTTCCAAAGGCAAATTAACTCACAGATTCTGTTGAAAATGATTCATGACTTGACCACAAACTTTTCTCCCTGAGTCAGAATTGCTAGCATTTTATCACTATTCATTATCTTTGGAGAAAACTCTCATTGATATAACAAGCTACCAACTTTGTAATCTAGTTCCCAAACGTCGACATTATAAATAGCATGAGGACAATATTAAATAGTCAGTCGCAATGTGAGACACCAGAGATGTAAAAATTCTCTCATCATCATTTGTTCCCATACCCTGCACCCAAGTACAGAACAAAAAAACTACCCTATTTTGTCCACTACAGATGTTATTTGAGTGTTTTCTATGAAAGTGCTTAAAATGACACTGCTTTGGAGTCCTATTCATTGGAGAAGAGAAAAAAAAGATCATAAGTTTAACCTATACAAAGTTAGCTGTGGTTGTTGTCATTAAACTTGAATGTCAGCTCAGTTGAGTCTATAGGAAAACAGGAAATTAACTGAGCAAAGTCTCTTATTGCAGAGAGACCCAGTCATTCCTGATAAATGTCACTAGGATACCCTGCATGTTGTCTAGGATATAAATATCAGAAACATGCTGTGAGTTAACTGAAATAGTTTCTTTTAAAGAGCACCACTGACCTTTATTTAATTTATTTATTTAAATTATTTATTAGCAATATTTAGTACCCTGCCCCCTCCTGCCTGATGGCAGCTTAGGGCAACTTACAAAAATTTATCATAAAAAAATCTAAAAACCATATAAAATAACAGTATAAAACAGTAATATACATACAGTTAATCAAAAATTATACAGCCCAGGTGGAGCTAAATAAAGAACAAATCCCCACCCCACCCCACATCCCCCCACCCACTACCCATTTCCCTCACCAAAAGTCTGGTGGAACAGTAAGGCTCCAACACTGTTGGAGGAAGGGCCAGGGTCAGATGGCCTACCACCGGGAGGGCGTTCCATAACCATGGTGCAGCAGCCATTGAGAATGCCTTCCCCCTAGTCACCTCTCAAAAAAACTTGAGGGACCACGAAAAGGGCACTCTCAGTCAACCACAAGGACCAATCCAGAACCCAGGAGGTGAGGTGGTCCAACAGGAAGGCAGGGCCCTTCCTAAGGAAGCCTTCAGGGACAAAACTTATTTATTATTTATTTTAAGCATTTCTTAGTTGCCACATATGCCTACGGCACCTCGGGGTGACATACAATTCGATAAAAACAATTAAATAAAACATTTTTTTTTTAAAACTACACAGTTTAAAAACAGGGTTAGGACAAATAAAGAAAAATAAAAATAAGGGTAGGGAGGAGCTAAAAACCCTAACTCACCCTCCCCCCCCTCCCCAAAGGTCTGGGCAAACAGCCAGGTTTTACAAGCCCACTGGAATGTTAAAAGGCTTGGGGCCAGCTGAGCTTCCTTCAGGAGGGAATTCCAAAGATGCAACCTGGCCACCGAGCATGCCCTCTCCATTGTGGCCCCCTGCTTAACACGGGGGACCTCCAAGAAGGCACCCCCTGCAGACCGAAAGAGCTGCTCTAGGGCACAGAGGGCGAGGTGGTCCCTGTGGTACAAGGGGCCAAGACCGTGAAGGGCCTTATAAATCAATACCAATACCAGCATGCTATAGGCAACCAGTGCAGAGTTCAGAGCACAGGTGTTATATGCTCCAACAACCTGTCGTCATCAGGAGCTCTGCCACATCCACTCTGCCACAGCCTCCAAACACTGGGATAGCAATGAGACAGCAGGGTTTGGGTCACCTGAAAAATAGAGGTACAGCTGAGTATCATCAGCATATTGGTGACATCGCACCCTGAACCCTCTCACAACCTCCCCCCAAGGGCTGCATGTATACATTAAATAATAATGGAGACAGAATGGGACCCTGTGGAACACTGCAAGACAAGGCGCAGGAGCAAGATATTTCAGCTCCCAACGCCACCCACTGGCTTCTCCCGAAGCGGAATGAGTGGAACCATTTAAGAACAGTCCCATCCAGACTCCCCAGGTCATGCAGCCATCTCAGCAGCAGACCATGGTCCACGGTATCAAAAGTATCCGAGAGCTCTAGCAGGATAAGAAATGTCAAACATTCAGCATCCATCTCCCGGTGGAGATCGTCGACCAAGGCCACCAATGCTGTCTCAGTGCCATAGCTGGGATGGAACCCCAATTGAAAAGGGTCCATAAACCGATGCTATCTAGATGCGCCTGTAGCTGGATCACCACTGCCCACTCAATAACCTTCCTTAAAAGGGGAAGGTTAGAGACAGGTCGGTAGCTGGCGAGTGTGTCCACATCCAATGATGGTTTCTTCAGCGGGGGCATACCACAGCCTCCTTGAAGCTAGGCAACAACCTCCCCTGCTGCAGGGATGCATTAACCACTCTCGCCAGCACCGTCCCCAGCATCTCCCTGGAGGCTTCCACCAGCCAGGACAGGCAAGGATCAAGTTCACAACTCATGGCTCTCTCAGACCCCAAGACATCCACTGCAACTCCCCCCACAAAGTTGGATCATGTGGGGCCTCCATCACCTCGCACTCTCCACCTACTGCCCCCAACCCAGCATCAAAGTCGCTCTGAATATGAGCTATCTTGTCTACGAATTAGGTGACAAACTCCTCACAGCGGACCTGGGACAAGTCCCCATCCAGGCAGAGAGAGGCCGGACTAACCAGCCCCCACACCACCCGAAACAGCTCCTCCAGGCGTGACTTCGCAGACACTATGAGGACAGCAAGGAACTCCTTCCTTGCTGCCCTCACAGCCTCAACATAGGACCGCAAATGGGCCCTATGGAGAAGTTGGTCAGAGTCAGATCGAGTCCGACGCCAGCATCGCTCCAGCCTTCTGCCTACTCGTTTCATACACCACAGCCTCTCAGTAAACCAAGGGGCCCTGCGGTGACGCGACTGAGGCAGAGGGCGTCTCGGAGCCACCCTGTCAATGGCCTCCTCTAGCAAGCTGTTCCAATGCTGAAGCAGCTCATCGACAGAGTGACCATCCAGATCCAAGGTTAACTCCCTCAGGACCTCTTGTAACCACTGAGGTTTCATAAGCCTCGGAGGGTGGACCATCCTAACTAGCCCATTTTCCTTCTGGAGGGGGCGCGCTGAGAGACTGGCCTGAAGGAGATAATGGTCCATCCATGACAAGGGCATCGCCCTAACCTTCCCCACTACTGGGCCACCCGCCTCAAGGCCAGAGCCGAAGATCAGGTCGAGGGTATGTCCCCCCACGTGGGTCAGGCAGGTGACCTCCTGGGACAAATCTATGGTTGGCATGGCGGCCATGAATTCCCGCTCCGATCCTACAAGGTCGGCATCGGCGTGGATGTTGAAGTCCCCCAGAACCAAAGTCCTGGAAGAGCCCAACGCCACCTCTGAGGCCAGCTCTGCTAGAGCGGTAAGGGATGCTGCCGGAGAGGAAGGGACCCGGTATACCAGCAGCACCCCTAGCTTGCTCCCGGACAAATCAAACACCATGTGAAGGGCCTCAATACCTGAAATCTCCTGAACTGGATACCTCCTAACAGGCCAGTCATCTCTAAAAATAATTGCTGCACCACCTCCCCAACCATCCGTGCAGGACTGATGTTGCACGGCATACCCAGCTGGAATGAGATTGACCAAAGTTGGTCCGGCCATCTTGTCCAGCCAGGTCTCCGTAATACACGTGAGGTCCACAGCCCCATCCGAGATTACATCCCAGACAATTGGGGCCTTGTTGACAATGGACCTCGCATTTAGCAACAACAGCCCCCACGTGTGGACCTTGGACCTGGCTCCTCCCTCCACTCCAGCGGGGGGATGGCAAGTCGCACCTCCTGCAGGCACCTAGGTCCCCTAGGGGCGCACGCCATCAAACCCCATGGACCATACCATCCACGCCCACCTGGAGTCTCTGGGTCTGTCCCCTAGGACTTGGGGGAAAGGCAACAGTTGTTGGGGTGCAGCACAGGGCTGAGGGCCTGCCACCCGGGACACTGGCAGCTCGTAGCCTTGGGATACGGCAAAGTTCAGGGCCCCTTCCATGTCCCGATGCCACCTGGAGAGCACCTGGTGGTACATTTGCAGGCAGTCCATCTCAGTGGAGACATGTTGGCCGTATGTCTCCACCTTCTGCCTCTCCACCTGGATCACCTGCAACTGATCCACCAGGTGGTTCTCCATGGTGGCTGCAGACTGCTGGACCTCGGCCATGAAGTCCTGGGTGGGCCGCTGCAACTGGGCCCTAAATGCCTTGGCCTCTTCATTCTCCTGTGGCCCGGGGGTCTCCACATCAGGGCTGGGGGAGGGTGTACATGCCTTCGCTTCTGGGTTACCTTCCTCCCCTTCTTCTGGCACTGAGGCTCCACGACCATGGCCACACCAGACTCTTCCACCTGCCACCTCACTCTCAGGCCATGGGTACACTCTATGTGGCCAATGATCCCTGATGTGGTTCCCTCCTTCTGCTGGCGGAATCTTTTATGGCATATCTAAAAAGAGCAGAAAAAGATAGGAACATAAGTGCCATACTGTGTCAGACCAATGGTCTGTCAAGCCCTGCCTGCATTCTGTCTCCACAAGTGGGTGGACTGGGTGGCCAATCTGCAATCTCTCTCTGCAGGGGACTTCCGTTCCTAACAGATCAGGTCATAGGGCAATTCATTCCCTGTTGTTCCAGTCCCCATGCCATACCTTGCATGTGGCGATTCCGTTGCCCTTGTCGAAAAACCTCTAGACATCCAACTGCTGGAGCTGAATGTCTGGGGGTGTCACTGGCAGTGGCGAGTCTGGTGACCTCCGCCTAGGAGTCCTCCTCCTTGACCTGGTCCTGGCAGCAGTGCTGGGGCCAGCATCCGATTCCTATATGAAATGGGAACACATTAAGAACACCAAAGTAATATCATGCATTTATTATGATGATGCCTCTAGACTAGTCCTCCCTCCTTGTGGTGCTAGGGGTTAAAGCACATGCAAATCCTGCTGTCCCAGGGGTGCTAGGGATGCTAGGGATTGCAACTAGAAAGTCCCTGGCTGGCACGTGAAAATCCTGCACTCCCTGGGGTGCTTGGGAGACTCTGGCTGGCATGTGCAAATCCTGCCCTCCCGGGGGTGCTATGGAATGCTAGGGATTGCAACTAGGAAGGCCCTGGATGGCACGTGAAAATCCTGCCCTCCTTGGGGTTCTAGTGATGGCAATGGATGGGAGATGTGACCCTGGCTGGAAAGACCCTGCCCTTATTTGGGGGTGCGTAGGGAATGGGATGGCAACTGGAGAGTGGAGACCCTTACTAGCCTGGCACATGTTTGGGTGGGGGTGCTGCTCATGCCAGAGCCCCCCACACTACAGTACCCTCTCTCTCTGTGGCAGACATCTGCTGCCACCCGCTGATGCCCACTGTTTGTGCCTGAATGATGCCCATTGCCCACCACCCACGCACCCACCCACATGCCATTGAACTCGCTCTAATGGATAGAGCCTTTCTTGTCCTCAAAGGTAAAAAAGAGTTTACAAACCTGGCAGCACCTCCTGAGCCCGTCGCTTGCTCCTCAGCTGAGGAGCTGGACACCACCACTGGAGGTGTAGGGGCAGTGCCAGCGACCTTGACTTCCTCATCCTCCTCAAGTGGCAAGTTGGCCCCCAGCCACCGAATAAGAACTGCAGCCTTCTTAACAATCACCCACAGCTAAAACAATCACCCACAACAAAACACCAACACTCACCAACCACAACCACAACAACAACACAGCCAAACCCAACCCACACAGCTAAAACACACAAACTGAAGAGCCACCCAGCCAAACACACACTTACTTGCCACACAGCTCCGCATACACTTGAATTTCCAGTTTCCGGTGCAATTATGGCTTCACGTGCTCTTGCGATAATTTTTCCGAACAGCCGAACCGAACGGCCAAACCCGAACTCAGCAAACGAACCGAATGACTGAACCCAAACTGCGATCTGTTCGTCCATCCCTACCAATGAAGCTGTTTGCATGTGGTTGTAAATTCAGCATGTTTCCACTGGACACTCACTGATTAGTCTTGGAAGAAAAGGACTTGATTATTTCTACTTTTTATTTCTTTCTTTTTCCTTGCTTCCTCCTGTATCTGTTGTTGATCTCTGTAGTTATTGAGCCTAATAACGATGGGTTGTGGTTTAACTCCATTGGTCTGCATGGTATCGATTCCTAGTGATGTGCACCAGGCCCCCATGTCGTTTTTGGGTTTTGTTATCATTTTTGTTATTAAAAAGTGTTGTTTTTGTTATCCTTATTAATGACAATGTCGTTTTCATTATCGTTATTGTTTCAAACGAAGATTTTAAACAACTTCAGCACCACTACAGCAAAAATATATTCAGATAGATTTCAATCATCCAGACATATATATATACTCACAGTTGTGACCCTTCATAAATTAAAATAATAAAACATATAAAACCAATAACATATAACCATACAGTATATTCTAGACTTCAGCTAGCCCAAAGGTATAACCACAGTATATCCCAACCTTATATAATCAAAATATATACACAAACATATTGACAATTAAAATACTAGGATCTAATCATAACCCCAGTACTACTCCCTCCTATATTACAACACATCTCAGTGTATTACGGCATCTCAGTGCTCCCAGGTAAGAGTAATCAGGCATACACCCCAACTCTTCCTGTGACATAACAGAATTATCTCTGGTATCCAGCACTAGACTGATCATAGTTGTCCCACAATTAGATCTTCCCGCATCCAAATCACCCAGCAAAAACATTAACTGCTGCAATGCTGATCTAGAGCGGTCCCATTGAATCTCCAGGTGCAGTTGGCTACGTAAATTTCCATAGACGGGACATGTCAAAATATAGTGCCTGAGGTCTTCCGCCGCTAAACCACAGGGGCAGATCCGTTCATCATAAGGAATTCCTTGGTATCACCCCTGTAGGACGGATGTATTCATGGTTTGTAGCCTTAAATTACTAACGGCCTTTCTGAGGGAAAGCTCCAAGATTATAAACCTAAGATGCCCCACCCTTAGGTGGGATAATATATTTATACATGGGAGAAATGAGAGAACCGGAGGCCAGAGCCCTCTGCCCTTGTCTGTCCATGTCCTGTACTTGTCTCTTAATCAGTTTAATAATGAACCCACTATTATTACCAATAAAAAAGGACTCCGAAAAACCCAGACGCAACAGGCACAACTTAACATTAGCACACCCAGGATATATATAATAAAACAGACTAGCCTAAATACCTATATAATATCTAATATCTCTCTATATGTACACAAGTAATATCGATCTAAATCTAAAGGAGAGAGTGGAATGGAAAAGGAAAACTATTATCTAATCAATTATCTATATGACTATTCTATTCTAATCTATATGTCTATAATATATATCTATATCTAATCTATAGTACCTATCTATATATAATGTACTGGAGGGAGAAGGGCAGGGAAAGGTAGAAGGTAAAATGTAGGGTATGAGGAAGGAAAGGTATTGGTAATAAAATGACGGCTAGGGAGGATTTTTTGTGTGTAAGCACCACAGTTCTGTAAAACACAACCCGACAAGCAGAGCTCTGACAGAACAGAGAGAAAAGGCCTGGCCCTCCCATTATAAAGGGTTGCACTGCCTTTCCCCAGAGCCCCCCTGATTGGTTGTTGGAGGCAGCAAGGACTTAGCAGTCATAGATGCCATGAGACTGCTGGGGCCTGCTTGCACTGCTCATTGGTCAGCAATACATCCATCAGATACTGCTGAGCTTCTTGCCTCTCCCAACACAGGCACAGTTCAAGAGTTCAACCCTGTTTAGGACTCTGGGATGTCTGATTCCTCCTCCCCTCTCGACATTTTCCCTGCAAAACCCAACTGCAGGTGTGATTGATGCCTCCCTTTGGGAGGGCAGGTTGCTGGACTGCCTCAAAGAGGCGGTGGTGCAGTCCGTGATCAAAAAACCATCACTTGACATTGATTCCCCTGCCAGTTATCGGCCTGTCTCTAACCTTCCCTTTTAGACTGCATTAGTGGCTTTGGTCAATGACGTCTGTCGGGAATTGGACCAGGGTTACTTGATCTAGTTAATCCTATTAGATCTGTTGGCTGTCTTTGATACTGCTGACCACGAGATGTGGTGACCCATTTGCAGGACTATGCTGGGGTAGGCGGAACTATTTTTGAATGGTTCTGCTCTTTCCCATGCGTGGTGCTTGGAGATTGTTTTTCATCTCCCTGGGACCTCTTGTGTGGAGTCCAGCAGGGTTCCATTCTATCCCCTCTCCTGTTCAACGTGTATATGCAGCCACTGAGCAAGGTCGTGAGATGGTTTGGGGTGCGGTGTCCTCAGTATGCACCCAGCTCTACCTCTCTTTTTCATCCGACCCAGACCTGTCAGTCTCAGTGCTTACCCGATGTCTGGTGGCTGCAGGGGAGTGGATGAGGGTGAGCTGACCGAAGCAAAATCCTGACCAGAAGCAACACATACATCATCCACATCAGCACAGGGCAGAGGAGGAGGAAAGGGAGGAAGAGGCAATTAACTTAAAAATCTTTTCAAGTTAGTTAAATTTCTGTGCAATTTTAATTCTTCTAACTAGCTAGGGAAAAAAAAATATCCCAGGACTATTGATGAGTTCAAAATGGAAGACAATCCAAGAAAGAGCTTTCTATCTATCTATATATAATGTACTGGAGGGAGAAGGGCAGGGAACGGTAGAAGGTAAAATGTAGGGTATGAGGAAGGAAAGGTATTGGTAATACAATGATGGCTAGGGAGGATTTTTTGTGTGTAAGCACCACGGTTCTGTAAAACACAACCTGACAAGCAGAGCCCTGACAGAACAGAGAGAAAAGGCCTGGCCCTCCCATTATAAAGGGTTGCACTGCCCTCCCCCAGAGCCCCCCTGATTGGTTGTCGGAGGCAGCAAGCACTTAGTAATCATAGATGCCATGAGACTGCTGGGGCCTGCTTGCACTGCTCATTGGTCAGCAATACATCCATCAGATACTGCTGAGCTGCTTGCCCCTCCCAACACAGGCACAGTTCAAGAGTTCAACCCTGTTTAGGGCTCCGAGATGTCTGATTCCTCCTCCCCTCTCGACATTTACCCTGCAAAACCCAACTGCCACAGCACTAATAATGACAATGATAATGACATTGTTGTTTTTGTTATTGTTGTCGTTATTATCAATTGTCATTTTTGTTCTTGCACTAATGATAACGAAAATGACAATTGTCATCGTTATTGTAATAACGAAAACGACATGCACACTGATTCCATGTATTCTTTCAATTTTGAATGAGTCACCCATGATTTTCAGCTCTAAGATTTCAGGTAGCTATTTTTAAAAGAAGGCAGAGAGAGATTTGGTCTCTGCCCCCTCAGGGAAGCCAATAATTTGTATGTTTTTGTGTCTCCCTCGATTTTCTAAATCATCCAGTTTTTCAGTCAGAAGCTTGACCTAAGATTCTAGAGACAGCAGTATATTTTCACTTGTCTCAGTGATGTCTTCAATAACAGCAATCCTATTTTCCAATTCAGTGTAATTGTCCACTAAGTCTCAAATTTGAGCACTAATGGTGGTCATTTTGCTTTCAAACATTCTTCCAACTTGCTTAGATGAGTTTTGAATTCCTGCGTAAGGTTTGCTGTAATTTTAGTAATAATTTCCTTTGCTGATTTAGTGGCTAATCTTTCTTCCTCCCCCAAGCCCTGTTCTGGCCTATACCATGGCTGTCAGGGCAGCAAAAAGAGTTTTTTTGCTACCCTGAAACTTTTCCAGGTTTTGAGGGGGCTGGTCAGTCTGGCCACTCTCGACCTGGAACTGGAATCTTCCAGTGCCCGCTTTGACAGGTTTGTTGCTTACTTCATGGATAAAACCATTCGGATTCACCATGACTTCAACTCTGCCCTTATGACAATAGGAGAACCAGAGGTTATGGAGGCCCCACCTTGTCTGGTTTTGTGGGATCGGTTTCAGTGGGTGACACCTGCCATTGCATAAGATGTTCCGGGGGCTTTTAGAGCCACATTTTGTGAATTTGACCCATGCCCGTCCTGACTGGTTAAGGCCAGCCAGGAGATGTTGGGGCCATTGCTGGCAGGTGTGATTGATGCCTCCCTTTGGGAGGGCAGGTTGCTGAACTGCCTCAAAGAGGCGGTGATGCAGTCCGTGATCAAAAAAACATCACTAGACATTGATTCCCCTGCCAGTTATCAGCCTGTCTCTAACCTTCCCTTTTAGACTGTATTAGTGGCTTTGGTCGATGACGTCTGTCGGGAATTGGACCAGGGTCACTTGATCCTGTTAATCCTATTAGATCTGTTGGCTCTTTGATACTGCTGACCACGAGATGTTGGTGACCCGTTTGCAGGACTATGCTGGGGTAGGCAGAACTTTTTTTGAATGGTTCTGCTCTTTCCTGGCCAGGAGAGCCCGTCCATGGTGACTGGGGATTGTTTTTCATCTCCGTGGGACCTCTCATGTGGAGTCCAGCAAGGTTCCATTCTATCCCCTCGCCTGTTCAACGTGTATATGCAGCTGCTGAGCAAGGTCATGAGACGGTTTGGGGTGTGGTGTCATCAGTATGCACCCAGCTCTACCTCTCTTTTTCATCCGACCCAGACCTGTCAGTCTCAGTGCTTACCCGATGTCTGGTGGCTGCAGGGGAGTGGATGAGGGTGAGCTGACCGAAGCAAAATCCTGACCAGAAGCAACACATACATCACCCACATCAGCACAGGGCAGAGGAGGAGGAAAGGGAGGAAGAGGCAATTAACTTATAAATCTTTTCAAGTTAGTTACATTTCTGTGCGATTTTAATTTTTCTAACTAGGTAGGGAAAAGAAAATACCCCAGGACTATTGATGAGTTCAAAATGGAAGACAATCCAAGAAAGAGCTTTCAGAACTAAAAGAGGAAGATATTTTTTTTGCTATTTATATTTAAAGATAAATGACAGTCTGCTCCCCCTAATAGTGCCAGAAACCTTGGCTGGGAAAGAACCTAAATGAAGTAAGGCCTCTGTGAAAATGGATGACTAACTTTCTATTGATTTCTTTCCATTTCCTTAGAAATAAAATGGTTGTAAGACTCAGTTAGGAACTCCTAGCTTTTTGCTCAGTAATTCTACCCTCAGTGGCACATCTGTTCCTATTTACTACATCCCCAGTTCAGATGAAATTTGTACTTCCTTCAGGTCCTCCTATTGATTGGTTTCTCACAGAGCTATGGGAAGGGTCACTGGGTTTTTGATGTCAGCTGTCACAACGCAGACTGTTTTTTGTAAGTGAATGTGATGCAAAGTGATATTAGATGTCAAAAAGAGCACCCACTAAAATATTTGGAAATACATGCAGTCAGAATATAGATAAATATTCTTCTATGACAGGAAATAAAATCAACTCTTAGGGATTGATATGCTGGCACATCCTGCTGACTGAATCAGACCATTTATACCAAAAGCACAAAAAACTCACCACTTCCCACACAAGTTAATGACTACACAAAAGTATGCTTGACAAGAGCTGATGCCAAAAGACATTTGTGAAACCATAATATTCCCATTGATGTGATCGCCAATCTTATACACATTGTGAGTCCTGTCCTCATTTCCATGAGTGGTAAAGTAAGGCAGGTGTATAGCTGTGAATAATATCCTATCCACACATGACTATCTTTACAAACCAAAACTAAGTTTCTTACATTAGATCTTTTAAGTCAGCTTCTTTAGCTGAGCACATATACACATAGGAAGCAGGAAAAAACAGACAATTCAAATGGGCTGCAGAATTTAACATATGTGAGCTTGAATAGAAATAATGGCCAATTTAAAATCAAATGTAGTGAACTGATATACTCTAAGTTTAGTTTAATCATAATTTATAATCCACCCCCTCCTGCCCAATGACAGGTTGTGGTGGCATACAATATAAAATAAAACCTAATATAAAAATACAAAAATACATTAAAAACCATTAAAATATACAGACAGGTTCAAATAACCCACTAATCCCACCCCACCCCCCAAAAAACCCCACCCACCCATTACCCGTCTCCCTCACCGAATGCCTGGGGGAAAGGGAGAATGCTTTGAAGGACACACTTCAGTGGTTTCTTCCTTTTGAGATGAAAGAACCCAAGATGACATTTTAACCTGTTTCCTGTGGATTCCCAAGTGTATGGGACACAGCAGGAGAAAGAAGGTATAGCTATAATTTGGACAGATCTGGAGGCTAATACTCTAATCCGAGGCTTTGGAGATCTGGGTCTGCTACAGACTTCCTATGTGATATTCAGCAAGGTTTAGGCTGCATTCACACCTGTGCGAACAGGTCCTTAGAAGCTCGGGATAGGGGACGCACATGCAAATCACGTGCATCTTTGATCAAGTGTAAATGCCCTCAGGCAGGTGATTAAAGCTTTTATGTGTGTTTACAAAGGTGAATGACCAAGCTGTGAAGTCCAGCTCTGTCAATTGCCTTTGTAAACATGCATAAAAGCTTGAATCACCTGCCTGGAGGCATTCACACCTGATCAAAGATGCACCTGATCGGCATGCGGATCCCCTCTCCTGAACTTCTAAGGACCCATTCGAGCAGGTGTGAAAGTGCCCTTATTCTTTCTCTGTCTCAAGTCCCTGTCTGTAAAATGAGAATGACAAAGTTTCCCTACTCTACAGGGGTGCTCAAAATATACAGTTATTAACACTTAGGAAGGGCCATATCACAACATAAATAAGGACAAAGACATTGCCACTCTGCTCCAGTAACTAGAGATGTGGCCACAGTCAGCTGGATGTAACTTAGGCCGTTTTCACACAAGACACTCTCCACCCACTTCACGGCCCTTTTTACACAGACACTCTAACACCGATACAATGGGTGTTACATTTTATTATACATGGTCCAGGGCAACACTGCAGCCCTGCAACATGGGCCCTTTTCACACAAGATGACTCCACCCAGTTTCTCTGGGTGGAGATGGGTGGAGGCGTCTGTGTAAACACCACTTGTGGTGGGTGGGGTGCATTTCTCTGGTTGGAGATGGGTGGAGGCGTCTGTGTAAACACCACTTGCAGTGGGTGTAGGTGCGTGCATGCTTCTGAGCAACACCCATCTCCACCCACCGTAAGTGGGGTTTACACAGACGCCTCCACCCATCGAAACTGGGTGGAGTCATCCCATGTGAAAAGGACCCACATTGGCATGTTGCATGGCTGCAGTATTGCCCTGTACCATGTATAATAAAATGTAACACCCATTTCATGGGTGTTACAGTGTCTGTGTAAAAAGGGCCTACATGTTGCAGGGCTGCAGTGTTGCCCTGTAACATGTACAGTGGATGGGAGGTGGGTGGGTAGTGGGTGAAAAGTGTCTTGTGTGAAAACACCCTTAGAGAAGTCCCAATTCTGCTATCAATTGTGCAGTGGGCTAAATCGAGTATCTGGTGGTCATTATTTTAGGAAGCTATGAATGTGGCCCACATCTTCTCCTTCAGGAACTGGGTCTAAGCATTTCCAATGTTGATCTGGGCATAAGGATGGCCTCACTATTTTCCACTAGCAGAAATACGCTAAGTAGGGATATGTGAACAGATTGCAGTTTGGGTTCGGTCGTTCGGTTCGGTCCTTTTCGGTCTGGTCGTTCGGTTTGGTCGTTCGATTCGGTCACCGAGTTCGGGTTCGGTTGCGTTCGGTTTGGACGTTCGGAAAAAGGTATCGCAAGATTCCATGATCGTGCCGGAAACTGGAAATTCAAATGCGTGCAGAGCTGTGTGGCGAGAGAGAGTGTGTGTTGCGACTGGCTGGGTGTTTGGTGTGTTTTTGCTGTGTTTGTGTTGGACTGTGTATTGGTTTTGGTTTGACTGTTGGTTTGGCTGGTTGGAGAGTGTTGGTAGGTGACTGTTGGTTGGTGTTGGGGCGAGCGTGCTTGTTTTTTTTTTTAAAAATGAAGAAGGTGACCATTAAATGCTGGGCCTGGGGGAAGGCCAGGGTGGTGGAGCTGGTGGTGAGGGAAGAGGTTCCTGCCACTGCTGCTGGACCTTCGGTGGTGGAGGAGCAAGAGTCGGTGGGCACAGGAGGTGCTGCCACTGCTGCCAGGTTTGTAAACTTTTTTTTACTTTGAGCACAAGAAGAATACTATCCGTTAAACCGAGCTCACTGGCGTTTGGGTGGGTACGTGGGCGGTGGGCATCAGTCAGGCACGAACAGTGGGCATCAGCAGGTGGCAGTGGATGTCTGCCACAGAGAGAGAGAGAGAGTACTGTAGTGTGTGTGTGTGAGGAGGGCTCTTCCAGCATTCAAGCACAAGCACCAGTAGCACCCCCACCCAAACATGTGCCGGGCTAGCAAGGGTCTCCACTCTCCAGTTGCCATCCCTACGCACCCCCAAACAAGGGCAGGATTTGCACATGCCAGCCAGAGTCTTTCTAGTTTATTTAATTTATTTATTTTTATTTATTTAAAATTTATATCCCGCCTCTCCTGCCCACAGGGCAGCCCAGGGCGGTGAACAACAATCAATAAAACAATACCATTTAAAAAAAACAAATTAAAAATACAATATGTGGGGAAACCCCACCCCCACCCCTCACCAAAAGCCTGACAAAACAGCCAGGTCTTACATACACACTGAAATACCAGGAGAGTGGGAGCCAACCGAGCCTCCTCCTGGAGCGAATTCCACAGCACTGAAAAAGATCTAACATCGGTGGCCACCCGCCTCACCTGGGGAACCTCTAAAAAGGCTCCCATGGATGATCTCAAGGGTTGCATGGACACATGGGGAGTGAGGCGGTCCCACAGATAAGTAGGGCCCAGGCCGTGATGGATAACACTATAGTTGCCATCCATAGCGCCCCAAGGAGGGCAGGATTTGCACATGCCAGCCAGGGTCTCATCTCCATTGCCATCCCTTCCTAGCACCCACCCAAAGAAAGGTAGGATTAATTGCACGTGCCAGCCAGGGTCTCTCCATTTGCCATCCCTAGCATCCCCTAGCACCCCAAGGACGGCAGGATTTGCACGTGCCAGCCAGGGTCTCATCTCCATTGCCATCCCTCCCTAGCACCCACCCAAAGAAGGGCAGGATTAATTGCATCTGTCAGCCAGGGTCTCTCCGTTTGTCATCCCTAGTACCCCAAGGAGGGAGGACTAGAGGCATCATCATAAATGCATGATATTACTTAGGTGTTGTTTATGTGTTCCTATTTCAGAGATGAAGCAGATGCCAGCACTGGTGCCACGCTGCGCAGGACAACGAGGCGGAGGTCGCCAGTGCCACCCCCAGAGAGTGGGCGGACAAAGTCCAATGTCTGGAGGTGGTATGATAAGGAGAAAGGATTTGACATCTTCAAGGTAAGGCACAGGGGCTGGAACAAAAGGGTATGCATATGCAATATGCATTGCTCTCTATGACCTATTAGGAACGGAAGTCCCCTGCAGAGAGAGATTGTCACCCACCCACTTGTGGAGACAGAATGCAGGCAGAACTTGACACAGACTATTGGACTGACACAGTATGGCACTTCTTATGTTCGTATCTTATTATGCTCTTTAGATCTGCCAGATAAGATTCAGGAGGCAGAGAGAGGGGGCCACATTTGGGCTAATTACCCATATTGAAAAGCTCCACAGGGATACGGTGTCTAGGCGTCAGGACTCTGATGTGGCCATGGAGCACCAGCACCAGAAGAAGGGAGGAAGGCATGCCAGAAGTGACACCATGTAAGCCCTTCACCTTCCACCAGCTCTGATGTGGAGTCCCCCAAGTTGTCTGCAGTGGTAATGGCCTTTTGGGCAGAGGTGGAGAGGCCCACCCGGGACTTGGTGACTGACCTACAGCAGCAAGCAGCCACCATGGGGAACCAACTGGTGGAAGGGTTCCAGGCGGTCGAGGTGCGGGAACAGAAGGTGGAGGCATACATGCAGTACGTCTCAAAGTACATCTCCACCAAGATGGCTGAACTTGAACTCTTCCTCCAGTCGGTCTCCAACTGGTAGGCAGCCATGGCAGGGGCCGTTGACTATGCCATTGAGCATGGCTATGAAATGCTGGCAGGTGTGAAGTCCCCTGCCCCTACCTCCCATGCACCCCTTCTGCCTTTCCCCCAACTTCTGGGGGTTAGGCCCAAAGACTAATAGATAGCTTAGTTTCCTTTCTCATTTAAAATGTTTGGTTTTTGTTTTATAATGTTCTTGTTGTTCTTGTTGTTAATAAAAGTTTTGTTAATATTTGTTGTTATTGTTATAAACTTTGTTTGAACTGATCAATTTTTTTCCCTCTGTGCTGAAGTTCAGGATGGCAGGTGGCAGAATCTCATACAGCTTGTCTATCCCTACCAGCAGCACCTGGCACCACATGTAGCGTAGTTGAGGTATTAACCCAAAGATGTGCCAGGCAGCAGCAGGGTCTCAACTTGCAGACAGCCCCCCAGGAGGGGCAGGGCTTGTGTCTGTGTGGGTGTGACAGAGAGAAAGAGAAAGAGGCTCTTTTGACAGGAGGCATCCATGGGTGGGTGCGGAGGAGTAGGCTGAGGGGTGGGCAAGCTTACAAGTGGGCTCTGGTTGGTCGCTGGCCAGTCAGGCACAACAGTGGCAACACCCAGAATGGAATGACAGCCCCCCGTGACTGGAATGATGGTCCCAGAATCTTGTTGATGGTTCCTGGGACAGGTGGGCATGACTTCTTCAGGTACAGTGCAATGACAGCCTATGGGAGCTGAATGATGTCCCTAGAAGTAGTGCATGGTTGGGCACACTTCATTAAATTGTGCGATAGGTAGATATAGGTAGGAACGCACACAGGTAGGCACATAATAAATTCCATGTTTTGTTATATTCCATCTTGTTCTGTTATGCTTTTGCTGCTGCTGGATGTGGGCATCGGGCACAGATGGTAGTTCTTCCTGGTTCTGGCAGCACCAGCTCCCCTCCACCCCATCTCTCTCATTCTAGTGGGGAGCCTCTCTCTCTCTCCCCCTCTCTCTTTCTCTCTGACCATATAGTGCAGGTGACAGCATGGGTGGAATCGTGTCTGTCTCTCCTTCTAGCAGTGGGGAGACTCTCTATCTCTTATTTCTCTCTCTCTCTCTCTTGGCATCAACCTGGGCGGGCAGACAGGCACCTTGGCATGAGAGGCAAAAAGGCAAGCTGAGGCAGTATTTGAGCTTGGCGGCAACCTGGGGTACAGAACCCTTGGCACAGACAGCATATAGGCCTGGGGGGCATTGGCAGCAGCAGACAGTGGTTTGCCGAGGTACAGAACCCTTGGCATAGACTGCATATAGGTCTGGGGGAACCTCAGCAGTACAGGAGCAGTAGCCCTAGACCAGATTGAGAAGCAGGAGGAGGAGGAGCCCCGTCCCAAGACTGCCCCTGGCATGGGATGGCATGTGCCACTGCACCATCACTCCTTGTCCAGGGGCAGCTCAGGGAATCCCAGCAGCAGAAGGTTGACCTTCAAGAAGAGCAACTGCTCCACCAACTTGGCCCCCAATCTCAGGCGGTGCGGGAAGCAAATGTCCCCCATGACAGAGAACACCTGCTCACTGGGGACACTGGTTGGTGGGCAGGACAGGATACCCTTGGCCACTTTCGACAGGGCCGGCCACACGTTGGCCTTGCCGGCTCAGTAGGCCAAGGGATCGCTGCTGAGATCAATGCATAGCTCCTCCTCCAGGTAGGTCTCCACTGCTGCTGAGGTGCCATCATATCCCTCTGGTAGCTCTGGGTGGGCACCACCTGCCCACCTCCCCAGAGTGTCCTGCACACAGAAGGAGCTTCTGGAAATAGAGGTGCTGCTGCTGCTGCTTCTCATCCTGCTGATGGTGCTGCTGCTACCTCTAGGGGGCAGGGATAGACCCAGATGGATGGAAGGGGTCACTGCTCCCACTCCCACCATCCACATGGGCATTCTGCTGCACAGAACTCTCTGCCTGCCGGACCTTCTGCACCAGCATACCCTTCCAGAGGCCATAGACAGCTGTCTCACATGCCATGCTGCCCTTGATCCTGGGGTCCAGCATGGTTGCCAGGACATATTCCTCCCGGCGCAGGAGCTCGTCAAAGCACGTACTCCGTCTTCAGCTTCCACACCAGGTCACACGCCTCATTGGACATCTTCCTGTCTGCAGGGCTACAATCCCACCCCACCCCCCAAGAATCTCATCCAGGCTCCTGTGGAGACTATGGACCAGCGGGATCAACTGGCTGAGGGTGGCAGTGGAGCTGCTCACGGTCTCCATCATGGTCAGGAATGGTCTCAGGATGAAGCTCGTGTGAGCAAGGATCTCCCATTCCTCGTTGCTGTACCCTGGAGTTGCCTTGATGTTTGTTTCCAGTTCCACCTGATGCAAGTTTGATTTCTGCTCAAGAAGCCGCTCGAGCATCAGGAAGGTGGAATTCCACCTGGTGGAGACATCTTGGACCAGCTGGTGCACCAAGGATCCTTGCTCAGCCTGCTTCTCCAAGAGGAGCTCGCTGCCCTTCACGCTACTGTTGACAAACCCCGCCATCTTCCTCCCCTGGTCGACCAAGGAGCGAAGGGTGCCTGGCCCAATCCCCTTATTCCCCAATCCCAGAGCATCCCTGACCACAAGATGAAGGGTGTGTGTGGCGCAAGGGATGCTTGTGAAGCCCCCGTCATGGACTGCCTTCAGTATATTGTCCATGTTGTCCATGACAACACACCTCTTAGTGAAGGCTGCGCCTGACATGACCCACTCCCTCACCATGGTAGCCAGGGTTGCCTCAAGTTTCCTTGAGGTGTGGGAGGTGTCCATTACTTGTACCTGAAGCAGGCCCCACCTATACCCTCCTTTGGGACCGCTCCTGCCACTGCCAAGTGCTGCCTCTGGGTCCTGCCAGCAATGTGCAGTCACTGCCAGGTAGGCGTGCTTGGCATTTCGGGCGGACCACAGGTCAGTGGTGAAGTGGACCATGGACCCCCCAGCGCCTGCCAGTTGCTCCCTCACCCGCTCCTTCAAAGCCCTGTACAGCTGTGGCACCACAGTACGACTCAGGGTGGAGCAGGAAGGCAGCTTAAAGTTGGGGCCCAGGAACCCAATCAGCCACTGGAAGTCCCATTGACTCAATTCAGCCTAGCCCATGGCCAATTGCAGACTGCGAAGCCAGTGGTCTGAGGAGAAAAGGGATGATGATTGGGCAGGGGCAGAACTTGGTGGTGATGATGACACAGCTCTGGGAGGAGGGACAGCCATCACCTCAGATCCAGACATCTCCTCTGCAGCACTAGTGTCAAGTTCCTCTTCACTGTCCCCGATCACGGTGATGTCCCGTGAAGGGGACTACTGGGACCTTGAGGCTTAACTGCCCATGCCTGCCATACTGCCGGCACTCTCCCTGTGCCCTCCTCTATAGCTGCTAGTACTGCTTCTGCTACTCCTCTCCCTACTGCCATTGCCTGGGGATTGGGCCCTGCCTCTAGAAGCCGGGGTGGGATCCACCAGCTCTTGACTGCTGGGGATCACCTCAACAGTGGGTGGCCCTGGAGGAACATCGGAAGCAGCAGCACCTGCTCCAGCAGCCGCAGTAGAGACAGCTGCAGCTTCATGTACTGCAGGCCTTCCAGTGCCCTGCAAGGCAGTGGAGGAGGGCACTGCGAGGAGGTGACGCTAAGCCGCTTAAGCCTGTTGCCCAAAAGCAGGCCTGCTGAGTTTGGGGCATGGTGATGTGTTCGGGCTACTGCTGCTGCCTGCTGCCACTCCCCTGGCACAGCCCCTTCCACCTCTGATACATGCCCAATTGCCTCCCCTCTCCCTCCAAAATAATGTTTTAATGTTTTATTTTTTTATTTTTTATTTAATTTTTTAATCTAATATTATATATATATACATACATATTATTAACTATTCTAAATGCTATACATTAAATGGATTATCTAATAAGTACAAAGGCCTACTCCTACAAACACTACTAAATCTCTAAACACTATTTCTATCTCAGCTAACTCCTACAACTATCTACTATCTCTAATCTAATATCTTATCTAATCTATCTATCTATCTATCTATCTATCTATCTATCTATCTATCTATCTATCTATCTATCTATCTATCT
>QEPC01004256.1:514098-567004 GCA_003113815.1 Sphenodon punctatus | reverse complement strand
GAAATCATCCTATATGGGGTGGGGGGTGGGGGGGACACAAAGAACACAGAGAAGGGTACAAAACTGGAATGAAACCTAAATCAATCTAATACTACTCAAAATGAATAAAAAACCTGGGAAGGGAATCAGGGATGGAATATAGAGACAGGGAGAGGGAAAGGATTCAATGGAGGGGGGAGGGAAGAAGGAAGATTAAACACAGGGAATGCAGGGAGGAGTGAAAACAAAAACAACACCTAAATCTATGTAATCTAAGCTAAATAAATGATAATATGGAGGTAGATGGGTTGGATGGGTGAAATAGAAGGATGATTGCAATGGATTGAGGAGAACAAAACTGCTGGGAGAGGGAGTCTTCTGAAATGCCTGTTGTTCAGGAACAGTGACTAGCTAAGAAGGTGTTGGGAATGGGGGAGTCAATCAGTTTTGTTTCTTGCAGCACCCGCCTCACCGCAAGCCCCATTGGCTCCGTGCAGCCTAGCACGGAGCCAATGCTAGGCTGCACGGAGCCTAGCTCCACAAACTGCGAAGCCAGTGGTCTGAGGCAAAAAGGGATGGTGCTTGGGCAGGCTGACTGCTACTCCAAGCCTCTCCACCCCTGGTGCCTGGACATCTACTCCTCAGCTGACTTCCCCTCTCTGTCATGTTTTGCCTTCCAGTGACACGTTTTTGCCACCCAAACTCATCCAAACTCAATCCGAACTGAATAAACTGTTCAGTCGTTTCAGAGTTTGGAATCAAGTTCGGTTTGGTCAGTTCGGGTTCGGTCGTCTGAACAGGTCAAGTTCGGGCCGAATTCCGAACTTCCGAACCAGGTTTGCCCATCGCTAATGCTAAGACATGTAGCAGCTTGTGTTGAGGAATGTTTAACCAAGTGATAGAGAAAGTGAAGACACATTTACTACCAAGTTTCAATGAACCAACTATAAATTTTAAATGTGGCACAATGTAGTACTGGCCACACTGTAAGAGTCTATAGCTATAGCACTGATAGTATGGAAGGAAGTTAGTGTGAGGGTTTGCGATATTGAGAGGCAAAATGAGGTGGCAAGGATTAACCAATCCTCTCATATGCATTCCTATTCCTCATGGATTCCGGAGGGGGGGGTCGGTAGCACCCTATTTGGAAGCACCCAAATTCCGGAAGTGCACTGTCCTGATCGGTCTTCCCCCTGCCAAATATGGGTCACACTCATTTCGTATCAGGGCAGAATCCACGGAAGCAGCATCCACGGAAGCAGCATCCACGGAAGCAGCAGTGGGGCTGTCCGTGTCCCAGATCATGGTGATAGGTAGATGGCGCTCGGGCGTGTACCGCACATACGTGCGGCCCCTAGTCCCCAGTCAATAGATTTGGGGGTGTCTGAAACCCTTTGTTTTGTCATCCACAGATCCTGTGCGGCTGCTCACCGTCTGGATATGTGGGCACAGCATTGTGCAATGGGCTGGCTTGCAGGCAGCTAATTCCAATTTTGGTTCTCAGCTGGGGTGCGGATTGCGGGAATGGCTTTACTGGTTCAGGTTCATTTTATTCAAGCGTGGCCAGAGGCCATTGCAATCAATATAATACATGTAACACAAAACAGAATATTATGCAATATACAAAATAAAATAAGTTCTTTTATTTATTTATTTATTTAAAATTTATATCCCACCACTCCTACCCACAGGGCAGCCTGGGGTGGCGGACAACATTCATTAAAACAATATCAAATTTTAAAACAATTTAAAAATACAATATGTGGGAAGTTGAGCCCCAAGATGATCCTCTGCAGTAACTGTGGTGCCGAAATCATGGCGGATGCGAGCAATCGTATCTACAAAGTACTTGATAAACTGGTCACAGCTGTCACTGGATTGCTCCAGGTCCAGGTGGAGGCAGGCAGGACTGACCAAGCCTTTCACCACCTGGAAAAGCTCTGCTGGACGTGACTTTGCAGATGCAATAAGTGCAGCAAAGAACTGCTTCTTTGCTGCCTGCACCGCCACAGCATAGCCCTTTAAACTGCTCTTATGCTGTGATCTATCATACTGGTCGCGAGTTCGGCGCCACTGGTGCTCTAACCGCCTGCTCTCCCACTTCAAACACCGCAGGTTATTTAAATGTATACATTTAAATAACAGTATAATCTCATTTAAATCAGATATCCCAGATCCAAACATAATTATATAATGAAGGGACTCCAAAACCATTCCCATCAGATAATCTACCTTGTGAATGGTCCAAAGTCCCTAGATCAGGGGTACTATTCACAATAGCCCTAAAGGTCATAAAATCCTGTCTGTAGTAAAAATTGTGCCGTTGTCATAATAATCTTGGTATTGGGATTATTCAACAGACAATCCATCAATACTGCCTCCGATCTCCCAGGAAGCCTAGCCAACAGAGGAATCAAAAGCTTATCCCTCACCTTGTCATACAAATGACAGTACAATACCATATGTCCAGGTGTTTCAGAAATCAAGTTGTCAAAAGGGCAGGTTCTGTCTGCAAATGGAGTTCCCTGGATTCTCCCTTCCAGAATCTGAGACGGCAGGACATTGACCAACGTGTTGGTGTCTGTTCTTGTGGGTAGTGCGGGCACAAAAGCCCTATGGTTTGCCTCATGCTATTAGAGCATTTAGTAGTACAGGGATAGTTAGGCTGGACTGGTGTAGCTATTAATACAGCTCTGCTAGGGTGGAATTATCTAGTCACCTCTTTTCAGGGAAGGAATGTTTCCTATCCTACCTTATTGTCTGCTGTGAGGGAATGTTGTTTTGGATTTACTTTACTCACAGTGGTCAAGTGGAGAGTCCCATTTGTATGGAGTCAGGCAATGCTTTATACTTATTTTCACTATCTATAATTCATGCCAAACTTCATGTCCCATTCAACAACCCATTTGAGGAGTGTTGCGACGGGCAATGTGTCATTGTGGGAAGGCACCTTGTGAGATGTCGGCAGGCAGGTGGTCAGGTGGTCAGCACTTCCCGGGGTAGTGTTGCCTGACAAGCAGGCAGGCAGATTGGGTCTCCTTGTTTACCCTGCCACTGGGTAAGGAGGACCTCTAATTGCATCCTGGTGGTGGGTTACATGGTGGATGCCCTGTGTTGAAACAGGCTTGTTGTGGTGCATTCCTGCCACCTTTATGCCTTAGTCTGTGGTAGAGTGGACTGGTTGGCCAGGCATGCCACGATTAGGTGTCCTTCTGTGTCAGAGGTCATTCAGGATGCACAATATGTCTGTTGCAGGCTTGAGAATATCTGAGTTCACTGCCGAGACTAGTTTGGGAAGACCCCATTGTTAAGTTGAGTTGCCAAACTCCTAATAAATTATATGTGAAAGTCTTCATGGCAAGCTGAAGTGTTGCAGGGTTTTTTGTTTTGTTTTTAGTATTATTTTTTTCTTCCTTGCAAGTTGTTTTAAAGGGACTTTGATGGGACTTTTGTTTGGTGCTTCTGAAGACCTAGCTGCTGTATGATTCATTGCACCCGCTAATCCCCTGAGTGGTGGAGATGCAAATACAAGGGGCGGAGTTATTGACAGAAGGGAGCTTATCAGACTCTTGGGTGGCCTTCAGCCACACTGTAGGCATGAACCATAGGATGGTGAGCCTAAGGGCGCTGTGCACAAAGGCGAGCCCCTTGTCTGTGCCCCTTGTGAGCCCAGGGGATCTGGCAGCAAGAAGGATTGGTGTTCTTCATTGAATATTTGATTATTGTTTGTTTGTGCCTGTAGAGTTGCATATTGGACCCCTTTTTATGAGAGTTGGGCTGTTATATGGACCTAAGGGGGACTGTTTATTTTGGGGGTTTTCTTGGACTAGGTTTTTAAAAATGGGTACTTGTCATCATTTAGTGAGGGTTTGTACTGTAACTTTTATTCCCTTATAGGGGTATAGCAAATATAAAGTATTTATGGCTTCCCCTGGTTGGCTACTGGTTAAAACCATTTCTCAGCTCAAACTAAGATAACTCAGTTTATTGTGAGAAAAGGAAATTTTGTTTCAACTTCCATATGTCATTCAATTTTAGTGGAGCGGGCTAATTTAAAGCCCTCACCAGTAGGGTTTTCACCATTAACCCCTGGTACAGGGGGAATTGGTATGATTTGTGCTGAAGGTTCTTCATTGCTCAAGTCAAATTTAGATATGAGCTTCTAACCATTTTTGGATAATTTTTCTCATCTATCTTTTCAGGATAGAAGCACAAATAATGTAAGCTCAGTCTACCCCCCGAAGAGGGGTTTTGTGATATGTACCTAAAGGGGATTTTCCATCAGAAATTGCATAATTTATTGGAAGAATTTGAGAAGCTCAAAAGCTTTGTCCATCAAGAATTAAGTAGTTTTCAGCTCCATTTATTTATTTATTTATTTATAAATATTTGTTAGCCACCCTATCATGCCTACGGCATCTCTGGGCGACTTACAGCATAAAAACATACAGTAAAATTCATTAAAACAATGTTTTAAAAATACAACCCCCTCAACATAAAAACTCTTCAAAAATCCCCCCTACCCCACCCTCCCCTCCAAAGGCCTGGGTGAACAGACAGGTCTTGCAGGCTCACCAAAACATCAACAGACCTGGGGCTAGACAGGCTTCCTCTGAGAGGGAATTCCAGAGCTTGACCCGGCCATCAAGAACGCCCTTTCCATTGTGCCCCCCAGCTTTACATGGGAGACCTCCAAAAAGGCACCTCCGGTGGACCACAGGGGTCACTCTGAGGTAGGGAAAGCGAGGCGGTCCCCAAGGTATGAGGGACCCAGACCATGTAGGGCTTTGTAGATCAACACTAGCACTTTGAATCGGGCTCGGCATGCTGAGCAGAGGCAGAGTATGGAGCACAGGTGTTATGTGCTCCTGCCTTCCCGTCCCCATAAGGATATGGGACACCGCATTCTGCACCAGCTGCAGCCTCAGAACCAGAAACAAGGGAATCTCCAGTTACAGCATATTGCAGTAGTCTAGCTTTGAAGTGATGAAGGCATGAATGAGGGTGGCCAGGTTGGGCCTAGAAATGTATGGACACAGCTTGTGTACCAGATACAGCTGGCGGAAGGCGGCCTTAGCCACCATCTCTACCTGCCGATCCAGCCGGAGCCCTGAGTCCAACACCACCCCCAGACTCCGAACCTGCTGGGCTACAAGAGGGCGGACCCCCCCTACCAGGGGAGCCAGTACCTCCCTCACCCTACCCACCACCATCACCTCCATCTTATCAGGATTGAGCTTCAGTCTGTTCTGCCGCATCCAATCCGCTACAGCCTCCAAACATTGGGAAAGTAATGAGACAGCAGGACCTGGGTCAGTTGAAAATGAGAGGATATTGGTGACATTGCACCCTGAACCCTCTCATGATCTCCCCCCAGGGGCTGCACATAAACATTAA
This sequence comes from Sphenodon punctatus, assembly GCA_003113815.1. Classification (NCBI taxonomy): domain Eukaryota; kingdom Metazoa; phylum Chordata; class Lepidosauria; order Sphenodontia; family Sphenodontidae; genus Sphenodon; species Sphenodon punctatus. Next base: position 561,628 of record QEPC01004256.1, on the reverse strand, counting down.
ATAATAGAGGTGGTACCTCAGGGCAATTACCGGCTACCGGATTTACCGGATACCGTTTTTCAAAAAACCGGATTCCCAGATTAAATCCGGTATACCGGTACCGGATTTATTCCATTGATTTCAATGGGGCACTGTCCCCATTGAAATCAATGGAATAAAAAAATTCCTCCCCCCCCTTCCAGGCTGTGCGGGTGGAAGGGGGGACACCCCCCATCCACCCTGCCCAGCCTGGATTTTAAAAAAAAATTCCCTTAAGTGACTCTCTGCCGGCAACCCAGAGCCAGCCCAGCCAGCGGCTGTCCCAGCAGCAGCCGGTAAGTATTAGACCTGTACTGTATGATGCCTGGGGGGGTTAACACCCCCCCCACCCCAGGGATCACCCTACTTCCAACAAGTTCCCACCGGGATCCTATTTTCCAGTTCAGCTCCGGGTGGTGGCGGCGGTCCGGGAGCCTCAGCGCCGGCTGTGGCTGCCGGCTTCAGATGCTGTAGGTCTTCTGGGGAACTTCCGGGTTTCCCTGGAAGGCCTACTAGCGTCTGAAGGCGGCAGCCACAGCCGGCGCTGAGGCCTCCGGACCGCCGCCACCACCCGGAGCTGAACTGGAAGGTAGAATCCTGGGAACTTGTTGAAAGTAGGGTGATCCCTGGGGGTGTATTAAACACCCCCCCCAGGGATCATACAGTACAGGTCTAATACTTACTGGCTGCTGCTGGGATGGCTGCTGGTGCTGGGCTGGCTCTGGGTTGCCGGCGGAGAGTCACTTAGGGGAATTTTCAAAAAAAATCCAGGCTGGGCAGGGTGGGTGGGGGGTGTCCCCCCCTTCCACCCACGCAGCCTGGACTCGGGGAGGGAAACGTGGGTTTTTGGTGGGGTTTTTACATTGCGGCCATTCATTTAAATGGCCACAATGTAAAAAAAAATCCGGTACCCAGAATCCGGTAACCGGGCCGGATTACCGGGTTGAATCTGATAATGCTGGTATGCCCAGTACCGGCATTATCGGATACTGGAAGATCCGGTTGTACTGGCCCTATTAAATAATAGCAGAGAGAAGATCAAACCCTGCGGAATGCCGCAGGTCAAGGCTCGGTGGCTTGATGTTTCAGCCCCCAGCACCACCCGCTGGCTTCTCCCCAAGAGGAATGAGCAGAACCACCCTAGGACAGTCCCCTCCAGCCCCCCCAGGTCTCGAAGCCATCTCAGCAGCAGCCCATGGTCCACGGTGTCAAATGTGCCCAAGAGATCTAGCAGGATCAAGAATGTTGAACATCCTGCGTCCATCTCCTGTTGGAGATCATCCATCAAGGCCACCAACGCCGTCTCTGTACCATAGCCGGGGCAGAACCCAGATTGAAAAGGATTTATCAATTAGGCTTTGATAAGTTAAAGACTAGCCTTAAAATTAGCCCTCAGGGAGAATCTTATGCTAATTCTGCTAGAGGTCGAAATTACTAAATTGGCAAAGATAAAGAGAGTAGGTGTGCCTCCCCAGAAGTAAGGAAGCAAATTAGTGAAAATTGTCAGGAAACTGGTCTGAAGACATCTGATGATATTTCCTATTCTGAAATGACTATAATAGAGGTGTCTGTTTCATGCTGAATCCCAGATGAAGGGGAAGGGGTTCAGAACTGAGCCCTAAGACTTAAAGAGCAAAATATTATTTATGATTTCAGATTAGAGAAAATGGACAAGAGGTCTTTAAAAAGGAGAATCATCCAATTTCTTCATATTTCATGTTACATCTCTTATTACCTTCTCCACCATTATATTATTTATGTTACTAGACTTTTTAAGCAGGAAAATGCATTTAAGTTCCCTCCTGTTTGGGTTGGATTTATAGATCTTTATGTCAGACATGTAATTCTATCTATAGCGGAATTCTCACATCTGGGGCTGCACATTGGGGAGGATATTTTTCCCTTACCTAATCTAGTGTAATCAGATAGGAATCCCCAGAGGGCTCCCTCTATAAAAAAAAGACAAGCTAAGTGGGGTAGGGATTTATTCTGTACCATCTTCTGTTGTTGATATGGGCCCCAGACCCCCTGATGTTAGAAAATTACATAGGGACACCCTGGCTCATTATGGGAGGTGGGGAATGAGGGAGGCCATAAGACAAGGAAAATTGGAGGCTTGTAGCTAAGGAGGAAAATATCCAAATATGTCCCCCAAGGTAGATTATGGTAATGAAGTAAATGGAAGAACTTTTTGGAAAAGTGGTCTACATGAGAAGCCATGTGAAAGGTTTAATTTTAGATGACAGTCAAAGGTACAGCATGCTGCTGGCCTTGATATACTAACTTGGAATATTGCTGGACTCAAAGACAAATTTAATGATCCAGATTGGCTAGATTATATTTATGATTTTCATATTCTTCTATTTCAAGAAACCTGGATAAGTGAATCCGCAGTCATTAGTGGCTTTAAAGCCTTTGTTTCTCCCACTAGGAAACATTGTAAGATGGGAAGATACAAGTGTGGTCTGGCCTTTATGGTTTCTAACATTGTGGAGGGTGAGATATTTCAGATCTCGATGCAATCAGACGTTAGTGATGGCAATCTTTTTAAGACTACAAAGGAGTGACCCAGTGATTTTGGTCAATGTTTATATCCCCCCTAGTAGGAAATTTGATTGGTGGAAAGAACACTTGGAGCATAAATTGGATGAGCCTAGAAGAAATTATGTGGGGGCTGAATTGGTCTGGTTGGGAGATTTTAATGCCAGAATCAGCCAGCAACTTTCAAATGTGGAGGATCAAGTGGCTGCCTTGTATCAGATCCAGGAGTCTAAGTTGGTAGATCCTAAAGGAAATTGGGCAGGTCAGTGCTTAATCTCATTTATGCAAGAGTCTGGCCTTCGGATATTAAATGGCAGAGAATATCCCAGGTGCATTCACATTTTATTCCTACAATGGAAGTATTACAGTGGACTACATCCTTGTGGAAGCTGATAAGGTAAATAAGAACCATCAAATGGAAGTGATTTCAAGGGTAGAGGAAAGTGATCATCTCCCCCTGAAGCTGGTGCTGGCCATGGGAATTGCACCAAAGTTACAGATCCTAGATAAGCAGAGGTGCCCTTGGAGTGAGGACCTATTGAATGAAATAAAATCCTTTGGAAGTTATTGGCCGTTCCTCGGGGATTTCCTAACCATGGATGATCCTATCCATGTAGTTGAGTTATATAATAATTTGAGTAAGGAATTCAGTCAGATTATAACCAATCAAGTTACTCGCTCAAATAAATCTTTTCCCAAGGATTGGTTTGATAATCAATGTTTGGAGGCTAAAGGGCTAATGAAGAGGGTTCTAGTAGAGGCAACGAATTCTGATTCCCAGTCTTTGTGTGATGCATTTAAGGCTAGCAAAGCAGCATATAAAAATCTTATTAAGCAGAAAGTTTAGTTATCATTTAGCATTGTGGTACCAACTGAAGTATGTAATCATAAGGAAGGATGCCAAAGATTTCTGGCAGATGATAAATGGTAAAAAAAGGGTGTTTATCACCCAGATTGCCATATTACAAACTCAGTTTGGAAATAATTTTTTGGTGCTAAATTTCAATCTCAACTAGGCAATTCTATAAATGTGGAAGATAATCAGGACCAGGATAGATGTAAAGACATGGAGGCATACCAGGTTTCTGAGGACCAGATCAAGGTATATATTATATCCCTTAAACCTAATAAGGCACCAGGAATTGATGGTCTAAGTTCAGATCTTTTTAAATCCCTCGAAGACTGGTGCCCCCAGATTCTGACTTGTCTCTTTAATTTTATAATTGCATTTAATATCTGGCCTTTAGAGTGGAAATCCTCTATTATTGTGCCCATATTTAAAAGGGGGGAGAGAGCTGGAATGCTATAGACCTATTAGCTTAATGAATATCCCGCTTCAGATTTATGGGAAGCATTTATATTTCCATCTTGATGTTTGGATGAGGGAGAAAGGAATTCTAGGAGAGGAGCAGGCAGGCTTTAGGTCAGGGTATTCAACATCTGATCATTGTTTTGCTTTGTATTATTTGGTTATCAAATATAAATATATTTCTCAAGGAAGGCCACTGTATATTGCCTTTATGGATTTAAAAGGGGCATTTGATTCTGTTGAGAGATCACTTCTTTGGGGTAAATTAAGGTCAATGGGGCTAAATGAGACATTACTTAATCTACTTAGACAGTACCACTATCAGTCTACAGAAAGAGTTAGAGTTGGAATAGGGGGGGAACTCTCCAAACCTATCGCTTTGGATCGAGAAGTGCAACAGGAATGTTCAGTTGCTCCTATTCTAATCTCGATATTTCTTAATGATTTGAAAAAAGTTTTTGTCTGATTCAGTGGTACATGCCCCAAAGCTGTTAGATTTGGAAATACAGAGTCTTCTGTATGCTGGCAATACAGCCTTGAGGTCTACTACCAGATTTGGCTTACAAAGACTATTAGATATATTAAAACTGTATAGTAATTCCAATATGCTGGAAATTAATATCCCAAAGTCTAAGATAATGGTGTTTGGTTCCAAAAAGAAGCACAGGTGGTTTATTGATAAAGCCCAAATAGACCAGGTTACTTCTTTTTCCTATTTGGGAATTACTTCTTCAAGTTTGCTTAGTTTGATCCCCCATATTGATAGCCTAAGAAGCAAGTCATATCAAGCTATGGGTGGAATTCTTAAGTTCCACTGGAGGATGGGTTAAAAGAGCCTGGGAGGAGGCCTTGACAGCAGGAAATGTGAAGGTTTTTTCATCTCTATAATATGGGGCCAAGATTTATGGTCTGGATAATAAATTTGTGGATTTCATAGAAGCTACCCAAACCCTCTTTTTAAGAAGGTTAATGGAAACTCCACAAGGAACACCAGGGGTGCTGCTAAGACTGGAAACAGGTACCAACAACTAGGGATGGGCGAACGTGGTTCGGATGTTCGGAATTTGGACTGAACTCGGTCTGTTCGGATGTCCAAACCAAACTATCAAATGACTGAACAGTTCGGTTGTGTTTGGATGAGTTCGGGGGCAGGAAAAACGTCTTTTCAGGGCAAAAAAATATATTAAGTTTCAGTTTAGTTTCGGTTTAGTTTCGGTTTTGATAATGCTATTTTTGACTGTTCGGCCGAGTTTGGCCAACCCGAACTCAGCTGAACCAAACCATCGAACCCAAACTCAGGTTTTGAACCGAACGACCAAACATCTGAACATCCGAACCGCATTCTGTTCTCCCATTCCTACCAACAACATCAAAACAATGGCCTTTATGAGATACATAAAATACTGGATAAATATAAAACAATTTTCTCCCGGCAGGTTGCCAAAGTTATGTCTTTTAGATTATGAGAACAAAGTCTGATCCAAATGTAGGTGGTTGCATAATATTAGACAAATGTTATATGTTAATGGTTTGGGTTACTGCTGGGAAGCAGATAGAATATCATTGCCAGGTATTGAAGCTCATATAGAGACCCGACTACAAGATATTGCATACCAGCTGGATAGATCTTCTTTGAAATGGGTCATAAGTGTTCCTTTATATAATGGCATTAAACCTTTAGTAGGTCCTGCTCCACACCTGTCTAAATCTATTAAACCGTCTTTTAGAAAGATCATAACTAGGCTACGCTTAAATCAAATTAAGGTGGCTGAAGTAAAAGGCAGGTGGAACAAAATCCCGTACAAAGATAGAGTCTGTCAATGCCAGTGTAATAAATATAATATAATATAATATAATATAATATAATATAATATAATATAATATAATATACGATATTAACCATCTACTCTGGCATTGTCCTTTCTATAATTTAGAGAGGTGTCAATTTTTGTCTCCTGTAATACCAGATTTTTCTGGGTGGTCATTTGAAAACAAACTGGCTTCTTCAAAATCAATCTCTTGAACTACTGAATTGGCTGGGCAAATTTTTGACCCAGGTTAGGAAAATTAGGAGAGGAATGAACTTAGAATTTTAAGCCCCTCTTATGGTAAGCAGATGAGCTGTATGCTCTTTGATACCCTATATACTTGGTGGGTCATTTTGATATGTCCCTGGGGTTATTGTTTCTCATTGGTCCACTTTTGATTCTCTTAGCAGGCCATTTTCAAGGTGATAAGTGGGCCACTTGGAATTCCTGGTGGGTAATTTTGTGGTGGAGCTGTTGCTATATGATTATGTATATTGTATTGTTTGTTTACCTAATTTGGCAATTGCTGTAAATAAAAAATAAATAAATATATAATTATAATAAATGTATGGTACCTTGTTAACTACAATTCACACCTCAGTGTGCTATTTCTACCAAATTCACATGCCAGCAACAAATGAAGCATGCATTTAGATTCGCAGAAACATGCCTAATAAAGCAGCTACATTTTTTAGAATTTTGTAGTCTAAGCAGCTACATTTATTAGAATTTTATCACTCTGATGATTTGTCCCTCAAAGGATAAAATAAGTGAAAACAAAACTAGCTATATCACAAATGCCTTTTGGCAAAGAAAACTATCCTGTCCAGCCTGGTAACAGAAGGAAAAATCTCTAGAGGAGTGTGGATGCTCCCGATAGTGGAAAATGCTGATTGAAAGCAAGGGGACATTTAAGATTCTTTGACTCTGAGTACTTCCAACAAATTATTGATTCTTGCTGCTCTCTTTCCATTAGTATATTTCTTCCTTGTGGCCTAAGCTATTGTGTTACAGTGCTCAGTATCTCTCTAATCAGGCATATCTGCTGGAGTTGAAATGACATTTCTTTTTTTCTTTTTCTTTTCCTTTTTAAAGTAATTTGTTTCCAAGGGGGGTATCTGAATCCTAATGAGAGAATTGGAAGCTCAGGAGAAGACAGAGCACACTAAAGTTTTAGGACCTGCATTTGTGAGAGAGTATTTGTCACACTGGTTAAGGTTTGATAGAATCTCAGTTTAATCCTATGCCTTCCTGGATTCACACAGCCTTAAAAATTTGTTATGAACACACATAATATATTCCAGACTATATTTGCAAGCTGAACAGCTGCAGAATTTCTATAATGCTGACAATAAAGTAGAAAATTATAAATAAAAAAGAAACATTAATGGGATACAATGTATACTGACCCTCAAGAACAAAATCAGGTACTAGAAATGAAACACACAAGTAATAAAGAATTCGCTTTGAAAATATGATAGATCAGATCCCAACATTTGAAAGAAAAGGCTTCCAAAAAGCTGCAGTTACCATACTACCACATCCAAATGAAGTCACTATAAACTGCTGAGAGCGTATTTACACAAGCCTTCACCCCCACTACTGGAAGTCAGCCAGGCGCCACTGGAAACAATGAGCACTCATGCATGCTTGGAGACCTGGACTTGTAAAACCTCAATATAGGGGTTTACAGGTCCAGGTCTCCAAGTATGTGCAAGTTCCCCATCACCTGCTGTTTTCAATGGTGCCTGACTGACCTCTGGTACTGGGAGTGAACATCTACACCCCCGCCATGCGGCACATGAGTTTGTTTCTTCCAGACTCTGAAATCCAGGAAATGAGGCTAGTGTAAAAACACCCTAAGTCTCAGGACTCATTCACAGAAAAGGGTAACTCCAGGATAACTGCCTTTACTCCACTGTGTTCATTTGGGAAAAGTGGATCGGGCATTTTGTTGGGGAATGGATGTGGGATAAGATATCCTTGTATGAATGAAGAGTAGCTACCTCCTCCATTGCGGGGATAAAACTGTTCCAGATCAAAAGAAGTTATGTGAATGCGCTGCACTGCAGTAAGGTGTGTCAGGGTACTTCTGTCACGGAGGAACATAGGGTCACACACGTGTGATACTGGCCTACATGTAAACTACAAGCCTATTAAATATGTAAAGCAAAAGGTGCAACATGTATGTAATGTTACAATTGAGAACTGTAAAACCCAAATCAGGATTGTAACACTGACCAAACTCCAGGAAGTAGGGACAGTAAAAAGATTGTGTATTGGCAACCCTTGCCAGACGGAACCCTATGGAGATGCAAATGGATCTTCATGTTTGCCTGGGTTGGCTACGTGAGGAAAGACACAGGCTCATGAGCGGGAAAACAGAGACAAAGAAACCATGAAAGGTACTTAAGCAAGGGCCATTAAGCCAGCTTTGCTATCGCTTAGCCAGGGCCATCTGGAGCACTCTCATCTGCATTCTGGATCCTGCCAGCTGGAAACCATGGACTGAAAGGCATGACTTTGCTTTCTACCAACTAAGAGATCAGTGCCCAGTCATTCTACACCTATGACTGAGGAACCAGAACTTATGGACCTTTGTAGTAAGATCCTTATTTAGGAACTCAACCAGTATAGATCAGGAATGCGTTATATTTACCTTTGATTTCTAGTAACCACTCTGTATCAACTATCTTGCTTATGTAACCAATAAACTTACTTCTTATCTTTATGAAGAAGTGTTTGTGTCTAACATTGGAACACAAGTGAGCGATAAGAGTTCTCACGCTCTTGCGAACCCAGAGATTAAAGAGTCTGTAAACGGGAAGGATCAGGCCCTTGAGTGACAAAGAGGTTGTCTCTGCAGCAGACTTGAATTGGCCAGAGAGAAAAACTGATTCAAGTGGGCTGTACGCGAGGGAAACTGAGTCACTCAAACCCGGTAAAGTGGGGGTGTGGACCTCCAACCCGTGACAACTTCACCATGTGGTAAAAAAACTGGGGTAATTTAGCTGAACAGCCTCATCTGAGCCTCAGGGACTCTTTACTGACTTAAGGTGCCAGGTAGAAGAGTTGCATGAGGAAAAGGTTGGGATGAAGGAAATATAGGATGAGGAGAAGGAAATACTCTTCTTTCTCAAACAGTCTCCCAGCTCAGCTGCCTGTCAAAAGAGGTCTGTCACAAACATTAATGAAGTGTCTCCAGGCATACTTTTGTCATCAAGGTCTAACCCTAAGCCTATTGATAGGTGCTGAATCACTAAATTGGGATGCTCCATCTTTGTCAAATTAAATGCATCTGTAGGATTGGGATGATGCTATTTTACCCCACTAGGGACTATCAGGCAGGTTCATGCCTCTGAGTTCTTCTCCAGCTGTTGCTGTAACATCAAACAAAAGACTGCTGTAGATTTTCCCTCAGGACTGTCAGTAAAGGGCTTCATTTGGCATTCAGTTGCAGCAGGGGGAAAATCCTAAATTCTCTCTCTTTTTTTTTTTTGACTATCAGGAAAGCACATCATTAAGAAAAAAGATTTCTCCAGTTCCTAAATGACTGAAAATACCGATCAACTGTGGAAAATTGAAGAAATATTGATCTCTGGTGCTGGTTGCACCTGTCTGCCTCTGATTAATTTCTGTAGGTTTGGTGTCAGTTTTATTTTTTCTCTCTCTCTTAAGAAGCCTTTGCTTAATTCAGAACTCGTTAAAAAGATTAAAATTTGGTGTAGGTGCTGATAGCCTTTGCATAAGCGTGGCTAATACTTCTCAGTTATTTTCTTCCAGACTGATTCTGTTAGCAGCTAGTTTAGTCCTCAACTTTTTTCACTTCATTTCCTTGATCTACAAGGAAGTAGAAATCATAGTATTGTATTATATGCAGGGTAAAAGGATGCCTTCCCCCCACTTATCCCCTGCATACATTGGCTGCACACATGCACTATGGATTTACATAAGGAGCAGGTCTTATCTCTATCAAGGGAAAATCACATCAATACATGGTTTTTATGTAGTCTTCAACCTTCAACTAGGGATGGGCGAACAGAACTGAGTTTCAGTTCGGAAATTCGGTTCGGTTAAGAAGTTCGGTTCGGTCGACTGAACTATTTGAGTTCAGTCCGAACTCCAAACTTCCAAACAAAGTTCGGAAATTCAAACCCCATTGAACTAAATGGAATATTATCTTTTAAGGATGGGTGAACAGAGCTGAGTTAGGAAATTCGGTTCAGTTCGAAAATCGAATTCGGTTCGGAAGTTAGGTTCGGTCAATCGAACTGGTCGAGTTCGGTCTGAACTCCAAACTTCCTAACTGCATTCGCCCATCCCTACCTTCAACTTCATATCCTTCATCTCCAACTATAAGCCCTTGAAGAACACAGGTGCAGCATAGGCTAGTCTTGGATTCACTTCTGATTAACACCAAGTGGATAATTCATTAAGAAACAATTTATCAGCTCCAGTTCACCAAAGTACTAAAGCACATGCCCAACCTGAACAGGGGGATCCTGAAGTCACTTGATGCCAGTGCTAGCACTTTGTACCAATGTGATTCCATTCACCTTCATGGGACATATGCTAGTACAAAGGGTTAGCACCCTTAACAGACAACTACTCACATACTAAAATTAATCATGTGCTGAATCAAGACTACAGTTTCCCAAGATTTAGCTACTTGTTGTTGATTGCTGGAATTTGATTGCTTGATGGGGTGCCTGACAACGTACCCACATTCAGGCACCAATTTGTGCCCAAACACAACCAAATTGGCTACCTGCACACTCCCCAGGCTGACTCACCCGACTGCATTGCTCCTTTCAGTCGCTGCTCAGATAAGTCAGTTTCTTCCTGCTCAGCATTTCTGAGATGGGGGAGGGAGCAAGGAGGCCTCTACCAGAACGCCAGGTCCTGGTGTTGGGCTGGGTAGTGTGCCACAGTCCCCATAGCATGAGCACACACAATGGTTTCAGTCTGATTTAAGGCACTGTGTGCATGACCCACACAGGTTTCAAAGGGATCTGGGAAAGATCCCTTCACAGGCTCCAAAATCAGGCCTACTTGTAGTTTACATGTAGACTAGTATCACACGTGTGTGACCCTATATTCCTCCATGACAGCCCCCCTGTAAGATTGCATGTACAGTGGGCACGACAGAGTCCCGTAACATGCTTAGACTGGTGTGTCCCTGTGTGATAGTGAGTCTGCAAGCACATCCTGTTTACCTTTTACATGTTCAAATCTCATGTCAAACTCCTGTAAGAACAGGCTCCATCTCAGCAGTTTGGAGTTGGTGTCTTGCACACTATTGAGCCATTGTAGGGGCGAGTGGTCAGTGTGGACTGTGAACATTCTACCAAATATGTAAGGTTTAAGTTTCTTCTTGGCCCAGACTATGGCCAGACACTCTTTCAATCATTGCTAGATTCTTTTCCCCATAAGCTAAGATAGCATTTTCTGTGAATGCATCAGCCCTTGTCCCTGCCTCTTCGAGATTTGTGATCTCCTTATTTAGCAGGTGTGCTTTTAAATTCATGGTACACAAAGTATAGAACTGTTCAAACAATACAGAGTTAATAATTTGTTCCTTAGTGGCATTCCCACATACATCTAACCATTTTACCCCATATTGTTTCAACATATTACAAACATCTGAATATGACATACCCTCTGCCTTCTTGAAGCTGCATAATTTTTGGCGAAAAGTTTCTGGAGTAATCCTGTAAGCCTCAAGAACTGCCTTTTTGAAAGTATCAAAAGTCAGCACTGGATTCTCCTCCATTTTTGTGTTGCAGACTTCTTTTGCTTTCGCTGGGAGTTTGGGTAACTAATTTGAGCCACATCTCATTCGGGGTCTGTTCTTGAAGAAACACATGACGCACGGTTATGAAGTAATCATCTATGCATTGATTCCCGTCATCGTACAGTGGAATCAATGGGGCATAGTCCCGAATTCTGCCTCCCGCGTTGTTTCCAAAGGGTAGTGTGGGTTGGATTCCTGCCTCTGTCTGCAGTTTTAGGAGCTCCAGTTGATGTTTTTGTTCTTTTTCTTTGTCCTCTCTCCCGCTCTGCTTTTCTTCCTGTTTTATTTTCTCCAGTCTGAGCTCATGTTCCATTCTCAGTCTATCTCGAGTTCAGGGTTTGAACCTTGGTGCCCTGGTGGCCGATCAGTTGGAAGGGGGTTTTGAGGCACGTTTGGCAGCGCATCTCCATCTCATGGTTGTTGGCCAGATGGAGAGGCATTTGGAGGGGGATTTTCTGCCCCTGCTCTGTTTCCATCTGTTCCATTCGTGCTCATTTCAAACTCCTGGATCAGGCCCTTGAGTGTCCAAGGGGTTGTCCCTGCAGTAGGCTTGAATCGGCCAGAGAGAAAAACTGATTCAAGTGGACTGTGCATGAGGGAAACTGAGTCACTCAAACCCGGTAAAGTGGGGGTGTGGACCTCCAAGCCGTGACACCTATTAGCCAACTTGGTTGGGGAAAATCAAACCTCTGCCTGCCAGTAGATGGGAGCGAACAATGGTGAAAGGATTATACGTACATAACCTGTTTTTATACACCTTCTTTGAAGCCTCAGGTACAGGTCACTAGCAGAGACAGTAGATACAGGGCTAGATGGACCATTAGTCTGACCCGTTGTGGCACTTGTTATGTTCTTCACCTAACTTTCATAAAACTCATTATTAAGCCCAATTACAATTTTCTCCATATTCTTCAAGAAAGTTCTCTCAATTCACACTGGTGCGAGGTCAGACACAAGCTAGTTGCACAATTTCTTGCCATCTTTCTTTATATTGCTAAAACCGACATTTCTTTCAATACCCTTGATCACAAATAGTTTCATGGGCTTTAAACTTCCTTTTTATGCTAATAAACTGCCATCATAGCATGGGACTGCCATCCAGAGGATGCCCTACTTCTTTTAAACTCAGCCCATGTATTTCTGTTGCCTCGCATGAATATCAAGTAGAAGAAATTTAAGATGACATCCAGAGCTTGAGGTAAATTTTCTGCTTAAAGAAGAAGAATTAAAAAAAACATTAATTGGGGCTTTTTAGGTTATGTAGTGCATTAAATTAGGTGCACAGGTTAATTATTTGTGATTTTTACATATTATAGTTTTGTGGCATACAGGTCTATTATTTTTGTCCTATCACCCAGGCATATACATTTCTGGTAGGCTCAAGAATATATCAGCCTACCAGCTTCATCTTATTATCATAATGCCTGTCTGCCACCACAAACATGAGATCACTGAAAATGAAATGTTCCACTTCATTTGACCTTTTCTTGTAGAAATATATTTAACATGTATAAAAATTGTACATTTTCTTTCATTGATTTCAGAATGTATTCAACCTGAAAGCAACAGAACACGGATTTCAAGAGCTGTCAAACACTCAATTTACTGCAGTTCTCGGTACTAAAATGAGCAAGGCTCAAAGAACATCAAAAACAAAGCTACTGTTACATGCTCAGAATACAGAGGACCCACGGGAGGATAGCAGAATTTGCTAGCAGACTTCCCCAACGTTGAACTTTTGTTTATTTGTGCATTGGAAACATGTTTACTGCCTCTTCACTCCCCAAACTCTAGGGTGTGATTCCCAAACTCTGAACTTCTTTAACCCTGTTTCAAAATTTGAATATAATCCTGCATCTCAAAACAGACAAAATGTGATGCGAAGTATATGAAATATCATTTGGGAATGGAATCTTGACCTGCCCCACAACAGACTGCATGATTGCCATATGTTCTGACCCATAGTTTAGGAACTTCTACACTAGAGTATATGTCCATATGTAGAGTGTACAGTGTAGCTGTCATTTTACACTAGCAAAATCAACATATATTTGTGTCCATGTGTGTGGGATGGCACTTGGTCCTCCATGGATGGGTTCTGCAGAGACCATTTCAAAAACTAAGTGACTCCAGCAGGTTCCAACACTTCCAGCTTCTTCATTCATAAAGAACAAGCATAACATAGCTCATACCTTACTCTTCCAGCCAGCTTAGTTCCTTCTCCCAGGGTATAACTGTGATCGCTCTCCTGCAGCAATATTTTATTCCCTCCAAGAGCTAGGGACTCTGTCACCATTAGGGTACCTGGTGGAGCCAGACATTGCAGGAACGATTGCTGCAGTTGTTGCTGCTGAGCCCAGAGCTGTTAGAGCTGTTAGAGCTGAAGCTGCTGCTGATCTGTTGCTGCTGCTGGGCTTTCTGCTGCAACACAAACAACTGCTGTTGCTCCTGCTGTTGTATCAGCTCCTCCTACTGCCAAGCCATAACCCGCTGGAGTTGTTGCTGGCTTTCACAGGCTTGCTGCTGAAGTTGGTACTGGTATTCCATGAACCATTTCAGAACAGGGCTCTGATTCTCTGGCTGGGCCAGAGTGGGAACACTTCACCGAAGTCAGAGTGCCCTCCTTCACCTCATGTAGGCTGCCAACCAGACTTGATATGTCTACTGGTCACGAAAAGGCTGAGTCCATACAAAGAAGCTTCAGTGACTCACTGTTTCACCTCCAGTTTTTATTCCATACAGTCCTCCAAAATCAGTGCATACCTCATCTACAGTAGTATTCCAATATACAAACTCCCAGGGAAGCCTCTGAGCCAGCCTCAGTGACTTACGGGCTGGCCTCGGAAGCAGAGGTCTGTCTCCTTCCCCAGCCAGGTCCAGACTGACTCAGCACTACTCAGCCTGAATATATATAGGTCCAGGGAAGTAGAGCCGAGGTCTCAGGCTGTGATCCTTAAAGGGACATTACCAACTTCCCACAATGTATTTACCAAATCAGACTTTAAATGGAAACAATATTCAAAATATGGCTTAAGAGATATATTTTCAAATATGTTGGGTGATTTGATATGAGTGTAATTAATTTTTATTGCACTATCACCTAGAGGTTGAAAAACCTCGTGCAATTATATATATAATTCCAGCTATATAAAAAAAATGTAACCAGTTTTTTGGTTTTTTTTATAAATCAGTCCTTTTAAATCATTACTGCTACTTGGCATTATTATTATTATTATTATTATTATTATTATTAAACATTTATAAAGCGCCAGTAACAACCTGGCGCTGTACAGAACATATAATCAGCTGCGGTCCCTACCTGTGGCTTACAATCTAAAAGACAAGGAGGGGGAGACAAGGAGAGGGGACAGCGGGAGAGACATGGGAGAAGACAAACAAACATTCAGGCGGATGCGAAGTCTCAGGTGCGTGTACTTGGCTTGGTTACAAGGTGGTCGGTAGCAGCAGTCAGCAGAGGAGGGCTGACAGTAAGAGCAAGGGGAAAGACTAGAGGGCATTGGGAAAGGCAGCATGGAAAAGGTGGGTCTTGAGGAGGGATTTGAAGGAGCGGAGGGAGGAGGCGAGGCGGACGTCGGCAGGGAGGGAGTTCCAGGCATGCGGGGCAGCGAGGGAGAAGGGACGAAGGCGGTTGGGCGAGCAGGAGAAGCGAGGGAGAGCGAGGGAGGGGACAGCGGAAGAGCGGAGAGCGCGCGCAGGAGCGCGTAGGGCGATTAGGTCCGAGAGGTAAGGGGGAGCTTGGTCATGGAGCGATTTGAACGTGAAAACCAGGAGTTTGAACAGGATACGTTCAGGAAGGGGGAGCCAGTGAAGGGAGAGGAGGAGAGGCGTCACATGGTCGAAGCGACGGGCAGAGTGAATGACCTTGGCGGCAGAGTTTTGGATCGCCACAAGGGGGGACAGGTGGGAGCGAGGGAGGCCAGCAAGGAGGAGGTTGCAGTAGTCGAGGCGAGAGATAACCATGGCATGAACAAGGATTTTGGCCGAGGAGACAGATAGAAAGGGGCGTATGCGGGCAATGTTGAGGAGAGCGAATCGGCAGGATTTGGCCACAGAGTCAATGTAAGGTTTAAAGGAGAGGTGCGTGTCAAAAATGAAGCCCAAGCTGCGGGCACGGAGAACAGGACGGATGGTGACCCCATCAATGCAGATGGTCAGGTCAGAGGGAGAGGAGGGGGATGGAGGAAAAATGAGGAGTTCAGTCTTGGCCATGTTCAGTTTGAGTTGGCGTCGGGACATCCAGGCGGAGATATCAGAGAGGCAGTCGACGAGGCGTGAGCGGATAGAGGAGGAGAGAGAGGGGGTAGAGAGATAGAGTTGGGTGTCATCAGCATAGAGATGGTATTGGAATCCGTGGGAGGCAATAATTTCGCCAAGGGACAGGGTGTAGATAGAGAAGAGGAGAGGGCCAAGGACAGAACCTTGGGGAACCCCAACCGAGAGGGGAAGGGAGGGGGAGGTCGACTCGGGGAGGGAGACATTAAAGGAGCGGTCAGAGAGGTAGGAGGAGAACCAGTCAAGGACAGAGCCACGGAAGCCCAAAGAGTAAAGCGAGTCCAAGAGGAGCGAGTGGTCGACAGTGTCAAAGGCAGCAGAGAGGTCAAGGAGGACAAGAATGGAGTAGTGGCGCTTAGATTTAGCGACAAGTAGATCATTGGTGATCTTGGCCAGGGCAGTTTCAGTAGAGTGGAGGGGGCGGAAGCCGGATTGGAGAGGGTCCAGGGAGGAGTTGGCAGAGAGGAGGTCCAGGCAGCGGGAGTAGACGACACGTTCCAGAAGCTTTGAGGCAAAGGGAAGGAGGGAGACTGGCCGGTAACTAGAGGGGTCAGATGGGTCCAGGGTGGGCTTTTTGAGGATGGGGGAGACAGTGGCATGCTTGAAGGCAGAGGGGAAGGAGCCTGTGGAAAGGGAGAGATTGATGACATGTAGAAGTGCGGGAGCGACAGTGGGAGCAATAGAGGTCAGGAGGCGGGAGGGGATCGGGTCAAGGGGGCAGGTGGAGGGGTTGGATGAAGAGATCAGAGCAGAGATTTCCTCGAGAGAGGCAGGAGGGAAGCACGTGAGGAGGGAGGGGGGTGGAGGAGGGGG
The DNA here is from genome assembly GCA_003113815.1 of Sphenodon punctatus. Lineage (NCBI taxonomy): Eukaryota > Metazoa > Chordata > Lepidosauria > Sphenodontia > Sphenodontidae > Sphenodon > Sphenodon punctatus. The sequence continues at coordinate 545,052 of QEPC01004256.1, read as the reverse complement.
CGGGACGGGAGCGGGGGGTGGAGGCGGGTGGGAGGCAATGTCCCGACAGATCTTGTCAATCTTTGAGGTGAAGAACGATGCAAGATCCTGAGCAGCAAGGGAAGAGGGCGGAGGAGGGCAGGGGGGTTTAAGAAGGGAGTCGAAAGTAGAAAAAAGGCAGCGAGGGTCACGAGAGAAAGATTTGATCCTAGAGGCATAATAGCGTTGCCTAGCTAGGGAGATAGCCGAGGAGAGGAAGGAGAGGGAGAATTTGTAGTGGAGGAAGTCAGGGAGGGAGCGGGATTTGCACCAGAGGCGTTCGGCAGCCCGGGTGCAGGAGCGGAGGTAGCAGATGGTAGGGGTAAGCCAGGGGCGCGGGTTTAGGGGCCGGACGGGGCGTGAAGAGGGGGGGGAGTAAGAGAGTCAAGGGTCGAGGAGAGAGAAGCATTGAGAGCAGAGACGGAAGAGTAAGGGGAGGAGGAGGCAAAAACATTCAGCTGGGATATGTCAATGCACTGAGCCTTAGGGGAAGGGCAGGGTAGAAATTTAAATAAATAAATAAATAAATACATGCTATTGGATATCATGCAACATCAACTTCCTTCTGTCGACCCAATTCCACCATCTATACTTGCTTTGTTGAGCACTTGCTCCCAATAGTAGCCCTGTTGTTTCCAACAGGAAGATTCTCTCAATAGGGTCTATATGCTGACTGAGTATGCTTGCCTTGTGCAAACATGCAGTAAAGCCACAATGTGCAGAATCTGCCAGCCCATCATCCATAAAACCAGTTTTTGTGATTTTGTTTTCCAAAAGACAGCAAGTTTAATAAGGAAATGCAATTAAGTTTGGAAGGGACCTCAAAAGGTTATCTAGGCCAACCCCCTACTCTAAGTCAGAACACCCTTTACTTACACTCTCATGGAAAGATGCTTCTTTGGACAGCAAACAGACACACAACAAAATAAAAGCCCCATTAGATACTGTATATTTGTGCTGAAACAGATAGTAGATTCTATTTTCATGAATATTATTTGCATTTTTGGAGAATGTGCTAAATATATAGATGAATAGTCACACATAGATAAATATTTGCTTATCCATTAACACCTTTGGGAAATTTCAGAAGTGATGGGCCTCCTGGCCCGCCACGCTGGACCCTGGACCAGGATCCATCTCGGGCTGTCCTTTAGATGTGCAGGCGTGATCTCTGAATGGGATTGGGAGGAGGTGGGGCTGTACGGGGAGGGGGTGGGGCTGCATGGTGCGATGTGCGGACATTCAGCCCTGCCACCGCATGCTCCCTCGGCCGCCCGCCCACGAGGAGACAGCGAGCGTAGAGGCCAAGGAAGCTGCTGCTGATCCCATCCTGTGGTTGGGACCTGATTCTGGGACAGGGGTGGAGAGCAGACATTCACCGTGGCCATTGCCAGCCCCATCCTGGTTCATGGGCAACTTAACCATGATTCTGGAGGTGAGGTCAACCTCACTTCTAGAACCGTGGTCAATTTGATCCCGATCGGGTGTTCACTGTGGTGAACATCTGGCAGGGAGCAAATAGACGTTCATGAGATCACTGCCACCACACGGGATCCACTGTGGGTGATTTCAGATGTTACGGGTGCCCGAATCACGACAGTGGATTCCCAGTGGTGGCGACCCATCTAACCACCCCCTGTGGTCAAGAAAGGCTCCAAACAGACATGACAGGACTGGGACCATGGCAGGGAATCGGGCCACCAGATATGGCCCGGGGCAGTGCAACAGACGTTACACCAATCCCAGGCCATGGTCAAAACTCCCAGAAGGCTCCGGTGAGGGGCGGGACACAGACATGGCCGGCTGAGAGCAAAGGAAGCCAAAAGCCACTACAGGGAATGCCCACACAAGGGAAACAGGAAGGGAGGGGGAAGAGGGAAAAGAGCTGCTGAGGCAGCACACACATCGGGCACAGGGAATATGAATGAAGTCACACACAGCATAGACACACGCCCGGGTGCACACACACCCACATGGGAAAGGAAGGGAAGGGGGGACACAGCGGGACAGACAACACACATGGCACAACAGGCACAAGGGGGAAGGGGGGGCAGGGACAGGGTGAGGGGAAGAGCTGGTCCAGGGGCCAGGGCAGGACATGGGGAATGGCAACCAGACTGCCACAACAGCACAGTCCACATGGGCACCCCCACAGCCACACTGCCAGTCCCAGAATGGGGGGGACCCCGCAGGGGCACAGCACAGTCACAGGGGGAGGCCACACGGTCCAGGGAGCGACCCAGGAATGGTCCAGGAAGCAGCCATGGAATGGAACACCAGTCGCAGAGGTGGATGGGGGGGTCATGGAGGGGGCACGGAGCCACAGGCAGGGGCAAAGGGACCCCAGGCACCAGCCAGCATAGCACCGAGTCAGGGACATCATGGAGGGAGCGGGCAGCGATTTGCGGCAGCAAGGCGGAGCCGGGATCCCACAGATGGACTAGCATCCAGGGCCCAGAAGGAAAGGGGGCCTCACAGCCAGCTACAGGGGGCCACAAAGGGGTCCAGGGCTGGGTGGCCCACCAGGTGCACAAAGTGGAGTCACTGAAGCATGCCCTGGCGGTACCTTAGTGCACACATGTGGTGGGTGACCAGGTAGTATGCCTCTAAGGAATCCTGACTGGTGAGCCCCACCTGCACATTGGATCTGGACCACACACCAGTCAACGCCAACACCTCCACTTCAGAGGGCTCCGACAAGCCATAGTCAGCAGGTGGGGGCCACGGAAGGTGACCCAGCTCCAACAAGCAGTGATAGATTGCCCCGTGGGACCGCTGGTAACCTTGGGCCCCGTGAACACAGCCAAAAAAGGACACAGCCAGGGAAGGGCCCTCCTCCACCAGACAGGCCATGTAGCCAGCCAGGCTGCTCATGGAGAGTGCGGACACCGATCCCAGGCCATGGTCAAAACACCCAGAAGGCTCCGGTGAGGGGCGGGACACAGACATGGCCGGCTGAGAGCAAAGGAAGCTAAAAATGGCTACAGGGAATGCCCACACAAGGAAAACAGGAAGGGAGTCTCTGCCGCCAACTGACCCCGGACCCACGAACAGACACACGGAGACAACTGTGGTGCCCGTGCATTTATTGTTTCCCCCTTCTACAAGTGCTCCCGCTGCCTTTCCCACTCCCCACCTCCCAGTGATAAGCCCCCTCAGGCAACCCTCCCCCTTCTCCCCATCTCCCTTCCCCCCAATTCCGGGGCCTCCCTCACGGCCACCCAATGGGCACTGTGGAGCTCTGGGAGATCCCCTCCCCCATGCTGTCTGTGTCCCCAACAGTGTCCTGGGAGGCCTCGGTGTCCTGAGGGTTCAGCAGTGGTGGGACGGCGGGTGGATCTGGGGCCGGAGGGGCCCCCCTGGCTGGAAGCTCCCAACAGAGGCCTACAGGGACCGGTAGGTGGAAGCACATCCACAGTGAGTGCGCCGGAGGCTGGGGCAGGGGCAGAGATGGTGGGGGTACTGAGGGGCCTGACATCGGGGCTGGGGTAGGCAGGTTACCCAGTGGGGTGGCTGCCATGACATAGGCACTCATAGTACCCATGTGTCCTTGACCATCTGGTCTATGGCCTGTTCCAGCCACCTGAATGCCTCCACCTGCCTGCTGTCCTCCCAGCGCTCCCGCTGCCGTTTGAGGTGCACCTCCGCCAGCAGCCTCCGGTCCCTGGCCTCTGCCTGCTGCACGGTTCTTTCAGTGGTCACCTCCATGCTGTCAATGGCCTCGATCATCCTCTTCCTCTGCTCTGTGGTGGAGCCTCCCTCACCCCCTCCTGTGCCACGGGTGTGGGGCCCTGCCCCCCCATTGGGAGGGTGTCAGGTGCCCTCCCTTGGATGCCTCCTGCAGCCAGCCCCAACCCAGGATCTGGTTTCCCCCCCCTGGCTCCCTGCCCCCCCCTTGTTGTGTTGCCTCACCTGGGGCCTCTGGGGCTGCTCACCTCCATCCCGCTCACCAGACTGTCACAGGTGCTGGGGCGTGCCATGACCTGTGTGGGAATGGGGGTGGGTGGGTGTCGGCTGTCTGTGTCCCCCGGTGGTCCCCGGGCCCCTTCTTCAGGGTTCAGGGCATAGGGGGGTTTCTGAGGGCAGGCCCATGGCCTGTGTGCCCCCTCCCCCCCTCGGGCCTCCCCCTGGTCTGTGGCCTGTCCCACATGACAGCTTACCCTCTATGTCAGTCTCAGAGCCCTCCTCAGCCAGCCCCTCAGTGTGGCTGAGGTCCCCCTGTGTCCACTGGCTGATGGTGACCAAGGTGCCGGCCTCGGATCCTCCCCCTATGAACATTGGCTGGGGGCTCCCAAGGCTGGCTTGTGAGGGGGGCCTGCTGGTCCCCGAGGTGTTCCTCTTGGGGGCGGGGCTCCTGGAGCCGGTATCTTCACTGGGGGTGGCAAGGGGAGGGGGTACCATGGCCCATTCCCTGCCCTGGATCACTGCAGTCCCCACGAGGTGCAGGGCAACTATGGATCCCTTCATGTGGAGGATGCGGTCCAGGGCGTCATAGTAGGGGGTGGTCTGGGCTCTGTGCCCAGGACACTGGTTGTTGTCTTTGATGGCCTTGTACCCCTCTTCAGCTCCTTGGACTTCGACCGGCACTGTGCCACTGTCCTGTGATGCCCTGCTGCCTCCATTTCCTGCACTATCTCCTTGAAGATGTGCTCATTGCATTGGTTGACCGCCAGCTCCAGCTGGTGCTTGAGGGTCCCCCAGATCCATATAAAGTCCTAGGCCCCCATTGGCCCCCTCGATGGTATGGCCGTCTCCCATGGGCGCCCTCCGGGTCACGGTCTTCCCCCTCCTCCTCCTTGTCCTGCTCTGGCTCCTGCTCCTCCGCTTGCCCTCCAGCCCTTTCCTCTGGGGGCTCGGGCTCCCAGGCCCATTTCCATGTCTGCGGGTCATAAGGGGGGGATGGTTACTGGGTTGCCACAGCCCTGGGTCCCTCCCCCTTCCCCCCCTGCCAGCCTACCCACATGCCTTGGTGGCCCTGTGCCCTTGAAAACCCCCCTTCAGTCCCCTTATCCGCTTCTGGGGTGCCTCGTCTCCCGGGCCGGCAGTGGGCACCAGTTCAGCCTGTCCCGGCTTCTGCTGCTGCTGTTGCTGCTGTCCCTCCACCACCTCCAGGTGCAGCACGACCACCTCCTCTTCCGCCTGCAACTCCATCACCTCCTCCTCCCTTGCTCTCTCTGCCACCGCTCTCCTCTTCCTGGTGTCTCGCTCTATCCCGCCACGTCCCCCTGCCGCTGTGTGCCCTTTAAATCTCCCTCCCCAACCTGTGTTGTTGCTGGTTGCCTGGCAGCAACACTGCGTGCTTTGTCCCCAGCTGGGAATTGTTTTGCTTGATTCCAGCTGGTGGCTGCTGTTCAGATGATACTTTTTTTTGTTTCCCGGTGGGAATTGCTTTGACCATGCTTTCGGAGAAGGTCCGGACCGGAGCTCCGGAAGTATGATTGATTTTGACCCCTGGTGGGGCTTGACAGTAGTGAACATCTGGCACCTGCGTAACAGACGTTCAGGGTGCTTTGGCCCCGCTGCAGGATTGACCGTGGTTCACTGTGATTGACTGTGATCTAGTAACATCTGAAAATACCCTGTGATTCAGTGTGGTGAACAGCGATCTTGTTATGTCTGAAATCACCCTTTGTTTTTCGGGGGGAAGGGGTTCAGCCATTTTCATTCAGACATTCAGTTAGACAACTGAATATCTGAAATGAAATTACTGAAAATACCAGTCAGAAAAAACAAACATTCTTGAAAACTCGTAACTAATATCTGAAAGAAGCGGGCACCGTGTTTGGACCCTAATCAAAGCAGGTGAATTTGACAAATACATACATTTGTGACTGATATTTGTTTCAGCTCTACAGTAGATGTATGGCAATATGCAAAATATATCTCTGAGAGGTGCAACAGCTTATACTGTATTTCCAACTGAGCTCTTACTTAGATTAAAAATACCTATATGTATATGCAAGAAAATAAATGCATTAGAAGCTAGATGCTATAGCCAGTGCCATTGTGACTTCCTTCTCAGATTTATCTTGGACACCTTAAGGGCACAATTCTTTGTCTGTTTAGCATTAGTGCTAGCGCTTAGCACAAGCACACATCCTATTGAAACAAATTGAATATGTACCAAATTTAAGACCACTGGGTCAGTGCTTGTCTCAGTTTTCATTAGAAAAAAGAAGAGGGGGTTCTAACCTTTTCCATTTTGGAGATATGGATAATCTTCATAATTACTAGTGTTGATATACCATCATGCTGTTTTCGCTATACATGCTTCCTCTACTAGCTGCCCAAATCCAATATTTAGGGCTCTAAAAGTATTCAGTTTTAGGTTAGAGAGACACCTGATTTTTAAGTTGCAAGTCATAGTTATAAAGCGCTCCTTGTATGTTTGCTGTAGATGCTTGGTAGGGAAAGTGTAAGTTTCTCTCCAGGTGCCAGTGATAGAAGATGATTCTTCTCTACACTGCCAGTGCATCCTTTGGACAAAAGAGAGGACTCTTGGGAGAGGAGCTGACATGCAAGCAGTATGTAGGTACACTGTGAGCACAGAAAAAGTGGGAGTCTGGGTGTGGGGAAGATTAGGAGTATTTGGCATCCTACTTGTGGTAGCAACAATGCCATTCATACATAAGGAAACTGGGGGAAGAGTTGGTCATACAAATGCTGAAAAAAATGTCCCAAAGCATCTAGTCTAAAATGTGGGAAATAATGGTACCCCCCCCTTTTTTTTTTTTTTAAAGTATTGGAGACAACGTATCTGGAGTATCGGAAGGCAATGGACTTTAAATTGCAACAAAAAGATTTTGGTTAAATATTAGGAAATAGTAAATGTAAGAAGGGTTGAGAATATGTTTCCTACAGAGATTGTGGAATATCTTTCACTGAAGGTCTTTAAACACCAGATAGACAGATTTCTGTTGTATGTATAAGGTACTCTGCCTAGGACAAGGGTGTTGGGCTAGATGACCCTTGACATCCCTTCCAATGCTACCATCTTACGACTCAAAGATCAAATCTGACTAATTTAGCAAATTCAAAGGGCAAATTTGAAACTAAGGGTGATTTCAGACGTTACGTTTTTGGCATTCACCACAGTCAACCTCAGTCAAACGTGGGCAGTGGTGAAAGAGCCTTGCACGTCTGTTGGCCCGCATTCATATGTTCACCACAGTCAAACATGGGTCAGGGTGGACCTAACCACGCTTCATGAGGTCGGGGCGGGAGGAGGTCGAGAAGTGTGGTGAATGCTCACCACAGCAGGGGTGAATGAAAAGTAATGTCTGAAGGGAAAACCGTGGCTGCAGTGGAAGGAAATGACCACAGGCCGTGGTGACAACACGCAGCGTCGCTGCTAGGCAACCAACAACAAGCGGCACATGGAGGGAGATTTAAAGGGCAGGCAGCAATAGGGGAACGCGGCAGAGCAGGTGATGGAGAGGAGGGTGGAGGAAACAGAGAGGCGGATGGAGCGAGAGGGTGAGGAGGAGTTGCAGCAGCAGCAGCAGCAGGAGGGGGAACCCGGCCCAGTGGGGGACACCCAGCAGCACACGGGGCCACCCCGGAAGAAGGTAGGGGGTGCAGCTGGGAGCGGGTGTGTCAGAGCCGGGGAGAGGAGGGGCATGGGAGGGAGGGACTACAGCTGCCAGGAGCCTAATCAGCAGCCCCCATCTTTCCCCCAAACAGACCAGCAAGAGGGCATGCTCCCCAGAGGAAGCCAAGGATGGACGGAGCCAGGGCCAGGCAGCGGTATCAAAGGGGGGGTTCAGTGGGGGCTCCAGGAGACCCACAACCTCATTGCCATCTGGGCGACACTTGAGATGCAGGGCGAGATGGCAGTCAATGCCAGGAATGAACAGGTGTTCACCCAGATAGCCACGGAGATGGGAGAGGCAGGATATGACAGAACGGCCACACAGTGCTGGACAAAAATAAAAGAACTGAAAATGGGGTTCAAGGACATCGTGGACAACAACCGGTGCACTGGCCAGGTGACACGTGCCTCCCCCTAAATGGATGCGCTGAGCCGGGTGCTGCACCGCAAGGGCTCCATAGTGGCCTGGTGCCCAGTAGGAGGGGGTGCCCAGGAGGAGCGGCCCGTGGAGGAGGAGCCCCCTCCCTTGCAGCCAGAGATCCCCGAGCAAGCCCCAGAACAGGGCACTGACACCACAGAGGAGATGTCAGGGTCGGGCACACACGGTCAACGCACCCCGAGCCCTACCTCCGGTGAGGGCACATACACCCCAGCAGACTCCGAGGAGGTGGGGGGGAGGAGGAGACTGTCACCCTGCCCCTCACGGGCTGACGACATGGAGACCAGATATACACCAGCCCCAGTGACTGCCCAGCCTAGGAGGGAATGGACACTGAGGAAACAGGTAAGGGCAGGGCAGGGCACACGCAGGGACCCCAATGAGAGGGGGGGCCAAGGTGGTGGAAGGGGATTGTTACCCTCTGTCCCCCTCAGCACCAAAGGCAGGGATGGGGCACGGGCAGAGGGAGCGACACAGGAGGCGGGTGGTGCCCATGCCAGGGGGAAGGAGCATGCAGAGCACGGAGACAGAAGGGTGGCCTGGGGAATGGCACCCCACAATATGGACTGACCCCTGTATCACTCCACAGAGCCACACCAAGCACAGGAGGGCCGTGGCCTGGGGCCATCAGTACCGCCAGCCCAGAGGATGTGGGAGCACTGAGCGCTGGTGCGCAGGCAGAGGGAGGATCTTGCGCAGGAGCTAGTGGCAACCAGCACATGCAAGATGGAGGAGATGCTAGCAGATGTAAACCGGCTGGAGGAGGGGAAAACAAGGGCACTGCAACAGGTGGAGGGGAGGTACTGGGAGCTGGTGGTGGAGAAGAGGAAGGACCAGCGGTTGCTGAGGCAGGACATGAACTGGCAACTGGAGGCACTCCAGGCCCACTCGGATCGGCAGGACCACCGGGCCTTGGAGCATGGATGGAAACTGGACCGCTCACTCGAGCAGGGCACATCCCTCCTCCTGCAGGCAGGGGCCCTGAGTGCCTTTATCATGGCAGCAGCCCCGCCAGGTGCTGTGCCAGCGCCCGGACACGTGTCCCCTCCACCCCCACTGGCCACACCACAGGCCCTGCCAGCGCCGCAACCTCCACCACCCCAACAGCATCAGGGACCGCAGATCCACGGACCTGTTCCCCCACATCTGAGATGCCAGAAGCAGGTTCGCTAGGCCCTTATACAGAAGCAGGCAGAAAGGAGGGGGTCAGGGGCCCCTCAGGGGCATTGGACAGGGGGTAGGGGCAGACCTCCCAGCCCAGGTGGCTGACAACACCTCCTCCTCAGACGAGGGGAGGTTGGTAGCTTCGGTCAACCCAGTTGGCCGGGGGAGGGGCCGGGCAAGGGGCACCAGCGGAAGGGGCAGGGCAGCATAGGGGATGGGGAAGGGAGGGGGCACCGAGCACCACTGAGGGGGTGGGAGAGAGGATGGACACAAGGGCACATGGGTGTACCGGGGTATTGGGCAGGAATGGGGGAGCACAATAAATTGTCGGTGGCACACCTAAATCTGTCCAAGTGCTTTATTTCATGCAGGTACAGGGCTAAATCAGCATCGGTGTGGCTGCGGTCGTGGTGCAGGTCTGGTTGGGAGGGTCCAGGCTTCAGGGGCCTCAGGAAGGTCCAGGTGCTCGATGTGACGAGCCTGCGCTGCCCTGATGCGCTTGGTATAGCAGTACTCATGGGGGTTGGGCACGTCAGCATACAGCAGTACTGGGCCAGACAGGTGGCAGGAGAGGGGGTTCTCCATAGCAGCACTGTCGAACTCGCATATATTGTGGAGGACACAGCAGGCTTCAATGACAAGGGAGGAGGTCTCCACCGTATACTCCAGTCGGCCGGCTAGACATCGCCAACGCTGCTTGAGGGCACCGAAGGACCTCTCGAACATGGTGCGAGCTGTGCTGAAGTGGGTGTTGTACCGCTGCTGAGCTGGGGTGACGGGCACTGGGAATGCCTTCATCAGCCATCACTTTAGGGGATATGCCGGGTCACCAATGATGCATGGGGGCATCATCACCCCCTCTATCCGGGTCATTCACATGTCTCCGAAATCCCCCCTGTACATGCAGGCAAACAGCGGAGAAATGGTGAGGATGCGTGCATCGTGGCTGCGGCCCGAGTGCCCAGTGAATATGTCTGTGAAGCGTCCCCAATGGTCCACCAGGCCCTGGAGCTGTAGCGAGTGGTACCCGTGCCGGTTTATGTACTTGGCTGCATCTTCATCTGGGGGCTGCCGGATCGCTATATGGGTGCCATCGATTGCCCTCAGGCAATTGGGGAAGCCCAGGTCCGGGAAACCCACCATAACAGTGTCCTGATCAACCATCTGGATAACGCGCTCCATGATCACCTCCTCCACAGCCTCACAGAAGGAACGCACCAGGCATGCCACAGTTGTGAGCCCCACCCCAAAGTGCTGGGCAACAGACCGGCAGGAGTCCAGGGTGGCCAAGGCCCACACAGCGATGGCGACCCACTGTGGCACGGGAATGGGGTCTCTCATTTCAGTCCTCAAGGGCTTAAGCCACTCCCGCAGCCACTCTGCCAGGTGCATGAAGGTCTGCCTGTCCATTCGGAAGTGTCTGACTCAGGTGACATCGTCCCACCATGCCAGCACCCTCTGCCACCACTGATGAGCCCTCGGCATGGCCCACGTGCACCTCTGGATGGGCATGGCTAGCTGCAGCGCTAGGTATCTGGCAGCCCTCTCTCACACATTCCTGGACAGCAGACCCCTGATGCCGGCTGGTAGGTTGTTGGCTCGTAGCAGCAGCTGGCTGTAGGCCAGTCCAAGCTGCCGTGCCATCCCCAGGGCTAGGAGCCGTCCGGCTCTGCTAGCTGCATGACGGGTGCGCGCCCCCACCCTGGCCATGTACCACTGCTCCGCATGCATCCCGTCCAGCTCCTCTGTGATGAGCCTCAGCAGCACCATGTGCTCCCGGAACCATTCTGCAACCATCTGTAGCAGGGCTATGCAAGCTCCCAGCTGGACGTGATACATCCCTGCGGGGGTGGCCGCTCCATTGGTCGTGGTCGTAGCTGGGGAACCATGTGCTTGCTTCCGCCCCAAACACACACATGTGCCGTATATGTGCATGCTTCCCCTCCCCCATGGGCCTATGGATGAGCACTGGTGGCTGCACGCCCCCTGTCCATTGGGCTATCAGCCCGGGAGCTCCATCTCCTGCATGGGGTATCAGCCGGTAGTGGTGGCGATGGGGTGTGTGTGCCCTGGGGCCCCACTGTGCTCCCTCCGGTGCTGGCTGTGGTCCCACATTTGGGGTACCCTGTGCGGTCCCCTGGGGCTGGGGTCTTGGTCCCTGGGCCGCTGTTTCTCCCTGTGCGTGCGTGTGCTGTCATTTCTATCTTCTCTTGCAGGTGTGTATGTGTGGGGCTGTCAGGCCTTGCATGCCAGCAGCTGTGCACTGCCCACTCCCTTCGCATCCCTCCACAGTGGCCCCAATGTTCCCATCCTGCCATTATCTGTTGGCCTTGGCAGCCCCTGTCTTCCTGTCCAGCCCCCCAGCCATGCATCCCATGCTGCCCCCATGGCCACTGCGGCTCAGACCCTCCAAAAACTGTACCATGGCAGCTGCATCTCAACCCGAGGTCCTGCACGGAGGCTCCGGGGGCTCTGTCTGAGCCTGGACCACCCAGGAGAACATGGCCCTTTGTGACCTGTAGCATTCGCCCATTGTTCAATGCTGCCTGTGCTCCTTGCCCACCCGGCCGGATGCCTATCGGTGCCTGAGCTTTGGTATACTGCGCTTTGACTATGTTGCGACTGCTGGCAACTGCCACGTGCACTGTGAGGAGATGGGGCTCACCCCCTTCCCTGAGGGGTGCGTACCGGGGAGGCCCTGCGGCATGGAGTACTGCTGAGATGGCCTCCGCTCTGTGTGTGTGTGCCTTCCTGGGATATGTGACCTGCCTGTGTGAGGGTGGCCCTGCCCTGGCCGTGTCCTACTTCATCAGTGTGTAGGTGCTCGTGGGTATCCACGCTCCCATGGGGCTGCCTACTATCATCTGCTGGAGCTGACCCACCTGCCCTGGCCCCCCACGGATGATTATGTCTTGCCCCCCCCCCGGGCCAGAGCTGGCGACTCTGTTGGAGGTGTGCAGCCACTCTGATGTGCAACTCTGGATGAGCTCTATGGATCCCTTTGATGCCTTCTACCTGATCTGCTTCCACATGGCCGGCCGAGACTTCTTCCGGGGATTGTGGCAATGGCCCCTCTATGTGCACCTGCTGTTTATACCACCCCCTCCACTCGATGGGAGCCCCTGCAGCTGGGTGTAGGGTGCGCCGGGCCCATCTGACATCCGGCTGCCTCCTCAGCGCCTTCCTTCCACCTGTGGCCTGGGTGCTCACACCAACGCTTGCTGCCTTCTTGGGACTGCTGGACCCCCTGTGACCCGCCTCCGCCCACTTGCCTGTCGCCCTCTTGTCTGGGACCTGTGCTGCCACCCCGGAACTGTCCATGTAGCCTCCTGTGGACATGTCTCTGACAGCCCTCAGTCTCCATGAGCCGCCTCCCCCACCCCTGCACCCCGCACTTCTGCACCTGGCCTGGGAGGCCCTGTTCCATGGAGCTGGGGCTGCTCCCCCACCTTGGTGGCCCTCAACCATGGCCTGGCCTTCAAACAGTCCCCTGGCTGCCTTGGAGAGTGTGTCTGGGGGGGCCCCATGCCCTTCCTCCCCCATGCGGGTGGGGGGGGCTTTCCGTGCCTTCAGCCGGTGCCTTCCCTCACGCACTGGGTGTGCTTCTTCATTGGACCCTGGCTCCATGGCTGGCCATTGTGCAGGTTCCCTCCCCTCCTAGACTGGGCCCCATGCCCCCTTGCTGCTGCCCCTTCTCCCATGCCCTGGCTCCGCGTGCTCCTGCGTTGTATGCCTCTGCGCCTAGTCGGTGCCGCTTGTGTCCTCAATAAATGCCTGTTGTGCTTCACTGTGCCTTGTGCTGCCTCCTGTCTCCTTGGGCTGCTGGGTCCCCCTTCCCCTTGCCCGCTGGGCTCCTTCCCCCTCCCCCTCCTGGTGGGCTGGCCATGCCTGCCCCTCCCCACCCCCGTCCTCCCGTGCGTCTGACCGGATGGGGGGTTCCCTGTCCCCCCCATGTGTGTGCCTCTCTCTGCCCCCATGCTCCGCTCCCCTTTGTTGTGTGGGTGTGCTGCTTCATTTGTGTGTGTGCACTTCTTGTTTGTGTGTGTGCGCTGCAGCTCCCTCCACCCCCTCCCTTCGTGTTTCCCTTCCCTAGGCGGGGCCCTCCACCATCTGTGGCTTCATTTGACCTCAGGAGGCCATGTTTGCGTCCACGTGACCCTGGTGCCTTGTGGGGCTCCCACCGCGGTTCTCGCCACCACGTCATATCTGTTGGGTTCCCCTGGCCCGTGTTCTCTCTGGTTGGCCCCAGGCGGTGGTGCCACCCCTGTCACGTCTGTTGGAGCCCACGGTGAAGCCATTTACACTGGGGGGGGGGATTCACTGTGGTGAATTGGAACGCATCACTTCTGAAATCACCCTGGGTGTCTATGCACCAATACAGTGGGGAAAAAAAATAAAACTAACTGTTGTTGAAGAAATTAAACTGGGTGGTCAAACCATCCAAATACAAAATAATCAAAGTCAAAGTAATTGATCACAAACCAACAGTGAATTCAAACTGAAGTCAAAGTTCTCAAAGGGTATGAGTCAACCATTGACTATAATATTGACTATTCATTAAAGAAAATTAATATTGATGATAGATTAGCTCCAGTTGAGCTTCTGAGGGATAAGAGAGGGAAAAGAGAAATTACGGTGTGTGAAAAAAAACAGGAGGAAAATAATTGCGTAAATGTGATGCTNCATCGTCCCACCATGCCAGCACCCTCTGCCACCACTGATGAGCCCTCGGCATGGCCCACGTGCACCTCTGGATGGGCATGGCTAGCTGCAGCGCTAGGTATCTGGCAGCCCTCTCTCACACATTCCTGGACAGCAGACCCCTGATGCCGGCTGGTAGGTTGTTGGCTCGTAGCAGCAGCTGGCTGTAGGCCAGTCCAAGCTGCCGTGCCATCCCCAGGGCTCCCTCCGGTGCTGGCTGTGGTCCCACATTTGGGGTACCCTGTGCGGTCCCCTGGGGCTGGGGTCTTGGTCCCCGGGCCGCTGTTTCTCCCTGTGCGTGCGTGTGCTGTCATTTCTATCTTCTCTTGCAGGTGTGTATGTGTGGGGCTGTCAGGCCTTGCATGCCAGCAGCTGTGCACTGCCCACTCCCTTCGCATCCCTCCACAGTGGCCCCAATGTTCCCATCCTGCCATTATCTGTTGGCCTTGGCAGCCCCTGTCTTCCTGTCCAGCCCCCCAGCCATGCATCCCATGCTGCCCCCATGGCCACTGCGGCTCAGACCCTCCAAAAACTGTACCATGGCAGCTGCATCTCAACCCGAGGTCCTGCACGGAGGCTCCGGGGGCTCTGTCTGAGCCTGGACCACCCAGGAGAACATGGCCCTTTGTGACCTGTAGCATTCGCCCATTGTTCAATGCTGCCTGTGCTCCTTGCCCACCCGGCCGGATGCCTATCGGTGCCTGAGCTTTGGTATACTGCGCTTTGACTATGTTGCGACTGCTGGCAACTGCCACGTGCACTGTGAGGAGATGGGGCTCACCCCCTTCCCTGAGGGGTGCGTACCGGGGAGGCCCTGCGGCATGGAGTACTGCTGAGATGGCCTCCGCTCTGTGTGTGTGTGCCTTCCTGGGATATGTGACCTGCCTGTGTGAGGGTGGCCCTGCCCTGGCCGTGTCCTACTTCATCAGTGTGTAGGTGCTCGTGGGTATCCACGCTCCCATGGGGCTGCCTACTATCATCTGCTGGAGCTGACCCACCTGCCCTGGCCCCCCACGGATGATTATGTCTTGCCCCCCCCCCGGGCCAGAGCTGGCGACTCTGTTGGAGGTGTGCAGCCACTCTGATGTGCAACTCTGGATGAGCTCTATGGATCCCTTTGATGCCTTCTACCTGATCTGCTTCCACATGGCCGGCCGAGACTTCTTCCGGGGATTGTGGCAATGGCCCCTCTATGTGCACCTGCTGTTTATACCACCCCCTCCACTCGATGGGAGCCCCTGCAGCTGGGTGTAGGGTGCGCCGGGCCCATCTGACATCCGGCTGCCTCCTCAGCGCCTTCCTTCCACCTGTGGCCTGGGTGCTCACACCAACGCTTGCTGCCTTCTTGGGACTGCTGGACCCCCTGTGACCCGCCTCCGCCCACTTGCCTGTCGCCCTCTTGTCTGGGACCTGTGCTGCCACCCCGGAACTGTCCATGTAGCCTCCTGTGGACATGTCTCTGACAGCCCTCAGTCTCCATGAGCCGCCTCCCCCACCCCTGCACCCCGCACTTCTGCACCTGGCCTGGGAGGCCCTGTTCCATGGAGCTGGGGCTGCTCCCCCACCTTGGTGGCCCTCAACCATGGCCTGGCCTTCAAACAGTCCCCTGGCTGCCTTGGAGAGTGTGTCTGGGGGGGCCCCCATGCCCTTCCTCCCCCATGCGGGTGGGGGGGGCTTTCCGTGCCTTCAGCCGGTGCCTTCCCTCACGCACTGGGTGTGCTTCTTCATTGGACCCTGGCTCCATGGCTGGCCATTGTGCAGGTTCCCTCCCCTCCTAGACTGGGCCCCATGCCCCCTTGCTGCTGCCCCTTCTCCCATGCCCTGGCTCCGCGTGCTCCTGCGTTGTATGCCTCTGCGCCTAGTCGGTGCCGCTTGTGTCCTCAATAAATGCCTGTTGTGCTTCACTGTGCCTTGTGCTGCCTCCTGTCTCCTTGGGCTGCTGGGTCCCCCTTCCCCTTGCCACTGGGGTCCTTCCCCCTCCCCCTCCTGGTGGGCTGGCCGTGCCTGCCCCTCCCCACCCCCGTCCTCCCGTGCGTCTGACCGGATGGGGGGTTCCCTGTCCCCCCCATGTGTGTGCCTCTCTCTGCCCCCATGCTC
Organism: Sphenodon punctatus; assembly: GCA_003113815.1. Classification (NCBI taxonomy): domain Eukaryota; kingdom Metazoa; phylum Chordata; class Lepidosauria; order Sphenodontia; family Sphenodontidae; genus Sphenodon; species Sphenodon punctatus. The sequence continues at coordinate 529,042 of QEPC01004256.1, read as the reverse complement.
CGCTCCCCTTTGTTGTGTGGGTGTGCTGCTTCATTTGTGTGTGTGCACTTCTTGTTTGTGTGTGTGCGCTGCAGCTCCCTCCACCCCCTCCCTTCGTGTTTCCCTTCCCTAGGCGGGGCCCTCCACCATCTGTGGCTTCATTTGACCTCAGGAGGCCATGTTTGCGTCCACGTGACCCTGGTGCCTTGTGGGGCTCCCACCGCGGTTCTCGCCACCACGTCATATCTGTTGGGTTCCCCTGGCCCGTGTTCTCTCTGGTTGGCCCCAGGCGGTGGTGCCACCCCTGTCACGTCTGTTGGAGCCCACGGTGAAGCCATTTACACTGGGGGGGGGGATTCACTGTGGTGAATTGGAACGCATCACTTCTGAAATCACCCTGGGTGTCTATGCACAAATACAGTGGGGAAAAAAAATAAAACTAACTGTTGTTGAAGAAATTAAACTGGGTGGTCAAACCATCCAAATACAAAATAATCAAAGTCAAAGTAATTGATCACAAACCAACAGTGAATTCAAACTGAAGTCAAAGTTCTCAAAGGGTATGAGTCAACCATTGACTATAATATTGACTATTCATTAAAGAAAATTAATATTGATGATAGATTAGCTCCAGTTGAGCTTCTGAGGGATAAGAGAGGGAAAAGAGAAATTACGGTGTGTGAAAAAAAACAGGAGGAAAATAATTGCGTAAATGTGATGCTTAAAGTAAATTGAAACTAGAAAGGGAGCTTTTTGCACATTGAAAATGTACAATCTGTTCCATCCAGTAGGATGTAGTAGATTTCGTCTTGGGAGGCCTCATTTCCTATTTGAGAGGGTCTGGTACAGATGTAACAAGACAACACTGTCTTTAAGTAAGACAAACTAAACATATGAGCAACACTGCAAAATGAGGGCCTGACTCAAAGCCTATCCAGCATTGGAAAGACTATTGACTTTAATCATCTTTGGATCAGTCCATTAGAAAATATTAATCCACAGCACGATGAAAAAATAAGGTGAATCTCATAAGTGCTCCTGTTTCTTATACAGAGTGTAACAGAGTTTCAAAATGGCCTCTTTTAATACAGATGAGGTTATGGATTTTCTGAGATAATTGCATTCCATGGTGAATACTTGGGCTCACTAAAAGCTCAATCTTTTTTCTTGAAAGCTATTCTTTATTGTTTGGTGATTTAATATAATTATTTTTTGTCAAATCGTTAGTGAATGGTTTTGATGGGATTGTGAATAACCCAAAATGGTTAAAAAGGAAGGCCGGGCTATCCTTTGTCTAATTCCTATAATTACTCCCAGTCCTTTAATTTTTTATGAAGAAAGGAAAAAAAGCCATTATCTTATTCAAATCAGTATTTACCATTAAATTTACCACTAACTTAATTTGTAATGACAGGCCTCTGCTGAAATTAGAAGTTATGAATTATTCATGACAAGGCCTAGTAGTTTTACACTATTATTTTTTGTGTGAAACTTCAATGTGTCAAACCAAAGGTTTTCTACTGGCAGTGAGTAAATACTTCAATACTCTCCCCAGAGAACAAAATGTAGCTGTCACATTGAAGATAATGCATTTTATCGCTTTGTAACATTATGGCAATTTTAATGAGCTCTATTGTGCAGTGTTTCTGTATACCAAACCTGCAAAAAAACTATTCAGTCACTGCCCGATTCTTAAAATGCTCTTAAAATGCTCCATTCGCATCAATTAGGTCTTTGCTGGTGGGCCTCTTTGAGAACTGGGAAAGCAGAATGGTGGTCTGTATATATTTGCCCACTTAACAACTACAGTAGAAAAATCAAAAGTAGCAGTAAAATCTTCTCATAAAAGTAGGCATAAATGCTGCTAATGTGTCAGTCATTCCTCAAAGACAAGACAAGATGCTCTCTAATCTAGACTGGTTTGAACATGTATTTTGGAAGCAAATTAAATATGATTTTGATTTCCAACTCTAGATCTTTCTTCACCGAATTAGTGTCCCCACATGACATTTTGATGCCACCACAGTTATAAGACTGTGCATTTGAATAATTACTTCAATTCTCTATTCAACAAGCTAGTTCAGTTAATCTATAGCAAGTCACATTATAGGTCTAGCATATCACCTAACACACAGCTATTCCCTGGAAACTGTCCCCATCATCAACATTCTTCACTAGAGCTGCAGCCCGATACTAGATTTTCCCAGAACATGTCCTCTGTCCCTGGGTTCCATCCATGGAAGTTTTCTTAGCATCTGAGAAAAGGGAGAGGAGGACTGAACATGTGCAAAATGGCCACTGGAAATTAGAAAAGGGCAGCTGGTCTGTTCATGCTCAGGAGTCATTTTGCATATGACAGACTGGATGCCCTTTTCTAAATGGTGCCGACACTGCTGGTGCCAATTTGGGAAAGGGCTGCACATGTGCAGAATGGTTCAGTGGCCATTTTGCACACACACACACACACACACACACACACACACAGTGATTCTTTTATTATTTTTAATAAAATATAATTTTTTTTACCAGAATAGAAATCAGAAATACAAAAATTTGAGGATCTCTTTAAGGAAAAAAATATGGTAGCTGCATGTATCTGTTTCTACAAAATAGTTCCTGCAATTTCCTTAGTTACTTCAAAATTATGATGGAAATTTCCCCCAAAATTTTGTCTAAGTCAATACAAAAGGGGGCTGAGGTGGTGGGGGAATGTTCAGATATTCCTTTCAATGAATTGCTGATATTTTCCCTTATTTAGCTTAAGCATGTACAGTAGTTAACTTAAAGCATATGGATGAAACAGGGATTTAAAGCTCAGTCCTCTGCAAGGATGTTTCCCAGAATCAGAGACTTACAGTAGCAAAAGTACTATGCTGAGCACATCATTTAAACTAGAGGTGAAATAAGATTTCAACCCCTGCAAAAATCTCACTGAGAATGGAATTCTTGGCAAGATTCTCCAGGTTGAGAATCCCATGAGAATCGGGGTTCTCACTCCCATTTTTGCAAAATTCTGAAGCACCACAAAAACTCCCCCAAAATGCTCTTTGCATGCACAAAATAACCAATGGGGGGAGGGGTGGTGGGGGGGGCTGTGTAGAATGGCCACAGCAGTCATTTTGTGTATGTACAGTGTTTTGGAGTTTTTGAGAATCTTGCGAGATTTTAAAGTAACCTCAAAAATGCTCTGCGCATGTGCAAAATGGTCACCGGACGGTGAGCATGCACAGAATGGCCATGGCAGCCATTGTACATGCGCAGAGCATTTTTGCAATTTTCAAGAATCTCATGAGATTCTCAAAAGTTCTAGTGAGATCTCGCGAGACCTCGACAGGTTTGCAGTAATCTTGCAAAATTCTCACGAGAACACACAACTTTCTTGTTTCAGCTCTAATTTGAACACAACCAGAATCCAATTTTTCAAAAAATTCATTTCTACAGCATTAATCATAACCCAGTAAGACATCCATTGGGTACAGATAAATGGTGACAGAGAAAGCAGAAAACATAAGTAATAAATCTTAGCTTGTTCAGTGACTTACATAAAGCTTAAGCATATCTAGTCCATTCCAATAAAGAAATGAATTGATCATTAAAGGTTATATATGCTGTCTACAAGATTATTACTGAAAATGGTCAATAAGTAACAAATGAGGCCAGGGATGAAGACTTCCCAGTTGTATTCATAGTCTCTGACTGGAAAATAAATGATGTCCAGTTAAAAATAATCCATGCATTTATATTTCACTACTGAAGAAATTCCCATTGTGGTAATACCTCAAATATTTGTAAAACATGTTTGACTAAATGGAGCCTCTAAAAAAACCCTCTTAGATCAATGCTCAAATGATGAGAAATAGAACAGGTTTAAAGGGCCCAATACAGAATCACCAACTAAAACAATACCAATCAACTCCAATCATGGAGTAACAGGATTGCCTTTTCTAGGAGAACTACAGTTCTAATTGAAGGAATGTGTCCTGAATCTGATCAATATTACACCAGTGTACTCCTGGGGAAATTCCCGTCGAGACCACAGAATTACTCTGTTGTTAAACTGATGTAAGTGAGCTCAGGAGCAAGCCTTATATAGCCTCATGTCCTAAAATTTTTACTTTTGAAGAGCAGCTCCAGGTTTATCTAAAAATCTCTTACTTTCTAAACAAGAGATGGAAAATACTTGTCACTGCATCACAGAAGAAGGCAAGGACATAAATGTGGGGTTTAAAAGCCATACTATTTATCAGCATAACAGTAGGAGGGGGCGAAGGTAACATCATTCATTAATTGAGGTCCAGTGTCTTAACAATAAACCCCAAGCTAAACCCAGGAGTCCCACCTTGGGTTTCAGCCCCCACAAACTGTCGACAAAACACCACTCAGATGCCAAAATGCTTGGCCTGCTGGAAGGAAGGTCCCGAAGGATAGGGATGGGCAAACAGAATGCCGTTTGGATGTTCGGACGTTTGGTTCGAAACCCGAGTTCGGGTTTGGATGTTCGGTTCGGTGGAGTTCAGTTTGGCCGAACTCGGCCGAACATTCAAAAAAGTGCTATCGGTACTGAAACCAAATTTTTTTCAGTATAGGTATTTTTGGCCCTGACACCACCCCTCGTGTCCACCCCTGGTGCCAGGAAGTCTGCTCCTCAGCTGCCTCTCCCTTCCAGTCACGTTTTTCCCCACCCAAAGTCATGTTTTTCCTGACCCCGAACTCATCTGAACTTTTCCGAACTGTTCGGCCATTCGAACGTTCGGTTCGGAAGTTTGGTTCGGTTGTCCGAACAGGCCGAGTTCGGGCTGAATTCCGAACTTCCGAACCCCGTTCACCCATTCCTATCGAGGAAGGAGGGATGGTCCTAACATCATCTCAGGACAGCATCTGTCATGCAAATAGCACTGCTCCTGCCTCCACCCTTGGGAGGGCCAAACTGCTGGACCACCCCTGTCATTCCAGTTGCCATTTCCTTACATATCTTAGGTGGAGGACTCCCTTTTTAGGTAACCTCTGACCCTCTCAAACCCATTCTTTTTCACTGGACCACGGATGAGTGNCACACACACACACACACACACACACACACACAGTGATTCTTTTATTATTTTTAATAAAATATAATTTTTTTTACCAGAATAGAAATCAGAAATACAAAAATTTGAGGATCTCTTTAAGGAAAAAAATATGGTAGCTGCATGTATCTGTTTCTACAAAATAGTTCCTGCAATTTCCTTAGTTACTTCAAAATTATGATGGAAATTTCCCCCAAAATTTTGTCTAAGTCAATACAAAAGGGGGCTGAGGTGGTGGGGGAATGTTCAGATATTCCTTTCAATGAATTGCTGATATTTTCCCTTATTTAGCTTAAGCATGTACAGTAGTTAACTTAAAGCATATGGATGAAACAGGGATTTAAAGCTCAGTCCTCTGCAAGGATGTTTCCCAGAATCAGAGACTTACAGTAGCAAAAGTACTATGCTGAGCACATCATTTAAACTAGAGGTGAAATAAGATTTCAACCCCTGCAAAAATCTCACTGAGAATGGAATTCTTGGCAAGATTCTCCAGGTTGAGAATCCCATGAGAATCGGGGTTCTCACTCCCATTTTTGCAAAATTCTGAAGCACCACAAAAACTCCCCCAAAATGCTCTTTGCATGCACAAAATAACCAATGGGGGGAGGGGTGGTGGGGGGGGCTGTGTAGAATGGCCACAGCAGTCATTTTGTGTATGTACAGTGTTTTGGAGTTTTTGAGAATCTTGCGAGATTTTAAAGTAACCTCAAAAATGCTCTGCGCATGTGCAAAATGGTCACCGGACGGTGAGCATGCACAGAATGGCCATGGCAGCCATTGTACATGCGCAGAGCATTTTTGCAATTTTCAAGAATCTCATGAGATTCTCAAAAGTTCTAGTGAGATCTCTCGAGACCTCGACAGGTTTGCAGTAATCTTGCAAAATTCTCACGAGAACACACAACTTTCTTGTTTCAGCTCTAATTTGAACACAACCAGAATCCAATTTTTCAAAAAATTCATTTCTACAGCATTAATCATAACCCAGTAAGACATCCATTGGGTACAGATAAATGGTGACAGAGAAAGCAGAAAACATAAGTAATAAATCTTAGCTTGTTCAGTGACTTACATAAAGCTTATGCATATCTAGTCCATTCCAATAAAGAAATGAATTGATCATTAAAGGTTATATATGCTGTCTACAAGATTATTACTGAAAATGGTCAATAAGTAACAAATGAGGCCAGGGATGAAGACTTCCCAGTTGTATTCATAGTCTCTGACTGGAAAATAAATGATGTCCAGTTAAAAATAATCCATGCATTTATATTTCACTACTGAAGAAATTCCCATTGTGGTAATACCTCAAATATTTGTAAAACATGTTTGACTAAATGGAGCCTCTAAAAAAAACCTCTTAGATCAATGCTCAAATGATGAGAAATAGAACAGGTTTAAAGGGCCCAATACAGAATCACCAACTAAAACAATACCAATCAACTCCAATCATGGAGTAACAGGATTGCCTTTTCTAGGAGAACTACAGTTCTAATTGAAGGAATGTGTCCTGAATCTGATCAATATTACACCAGTGTACTCCTGGGGAAATTCCCATCGAGACCACAGAATTACTCTGTTGTTAAACTGATGTAAGTGAGCTCAGGAGCAAGCCTTATATAGCCTCATGTCCTAAAATTTTTACTTTTGAAGAGCAGCACCAGGTTTATCTAAAAATCTCTTACTTTCTAAACAAGAGATGGAAAATACTTGTCACTGCATCACAGAAGAAGGCAAGGACATAAATGTGGGGTTTAAAAGCCATACTATTTATCAGCATAACAGTAGGAGGGGGCGAAGGTAACATCATTCATTAATTGAGGTCCAGTGTCTTAACAATAAACCCCAAGCTAAACCCAGGAGTCCCACCTTGGGTTTCAGCCCCCACAAACTGTCGACAAAACACCACTCAGATGCCAAAATGCTTGGCCTGCTGGAAGGAAGGTCCCGAAGGATAGGGATGGGCAAACAGAATGCCGTTTGGATGTTCGGACGTTTGGTTCGAAACCCGAGTTCGGGTTTGGATGTTCGGTTCGGTGGAGTTCAGTTTGGCCGAACTCGGCCGAACATTCAAAAAAGTGCTATCGGTACTGAAACCAAATTTTTTTCAGTATAGGTATTTTTGGCCCTGACACCACCCCTCGTGTCCACCCCTGGTGCCAGGAAGTCTGCTCCTCAGCTGCCTCTCCCTTCCAGTCATGTTTTTCCCCACCCAAAGTCATGTTTTTCCTGACCCCGAACTCATCTGAACTTTTCCGAACTGTTCGGCCATTCGAACGTTCGGTTCGGAAGTTTGGTTCGGTTGTCCGAACAGGCCGAGTTCGGGCTGAATTTCGAACTTCCGAACCCCTTTCACCCATTCCTATCGAGGAAGGAGGGATGGTCCTAACATCATCTCAGAACAGCATCTGTCATGCAAATAGCACTGCTCCTGCCTCCACCCTTGGGAGGGCCAAACTGCTGGACCACCCCTGTCATTCCAGTTGCCATTTCCTTACATATCTTAGGTGTAGGACTCCCTTTTTAGGTAACCTCTGACCCTCTCAAACCCATTCTTTTTCACTGGACCACGGATGAGTGTGACAAGTACAATCTACCCAAACTACCTAGGCTAAAATGCCCTTGCCCTCCTTCAGCATATATGGATTAAGAGTAGGCCTGTAATGAGCAATCACAGTGAATGCTGTTTCCACCAGAAACAGGTCATTTGCTTCCATTCATGTCATAAGGTAGCTTACCATATTTTTCACCATTTTTGGTTTTTCATTTTTTTTTTTGCTGTTTTCTGGCATACTTTGGTATTTCTCTAGTTTGGTAAATTTGTTGGTAAATTCAGTTTTTTGGTAGTGAGAAGGGACTCTTGCTGCCCTTTCCCTAATGCAAAATGTCTGGAGGGCAGACTAAAAATATGGTGTATATAATACTGGCTAAGAGCCATAAAATTGATGGAAAGTCCTGTAAAGTGTTGTAAAATGATGGAAAGTAATGTATAATGATGAAAATGCCTGGCCTGGGTATTCCACAGCTGCACAGATGTGTTAGCATGTTTTGACCCACTTTGGAATCATCAGGCGGGCCTTAGCCTGGGCTGTAACCTCAGGGATTGTCCAGAAGTCACAGCCCAGGCTAGCCACCAACACCACCAACGGCAATCTGGGCCAACATCTGGTGGTGTGTGTTTACATGTGCCACCAGGTTCCAGGCAAAAGTGGACCCAAATCATTTCTGTTTTTACACTCAGCTAGACTCCCTTACAGGGAATTAGCACTGCAATAGAAGAACTGAGAAGAGTGGCTCTTCCTTCCTAGGGATTTATTTGGACAGAGATTGGCAATCTCATAATGTTGTGTTGTCACTAGCTTTCTTAGGATCAAAATGAGATTTTGCCCTTCTCAACAATTGTGTCAAGAATAGGCTTCTTGACGAGATTTTCTCATCTCAAGAATCTTGCAAGTATCAAGCATTCTCATGAAATTCTCATCTGATTCTTGAGAACCTCAAAATAGCCAACAAATGGCCTGTGTATGGGAAAAAATCACTGCCAGGGCCATTCTGCGCATGCACGGCCATTTAAACATGTGCATACCATTTTAGGGGTATTTTTGTGATTCTCACAAGATTCTTGGGAATCTTACAACGAATCTTGTGAAATCTCACCAGGATCATGAGATTCTCGTGAGAATGAATTTCATTCTCATTTCAGCCCACAGGAGAACAGTTTTTGATTACCATTCCAGTCTCAGTGCAGAACCTTGAGTTCTGTCAGAAAACTGAGCTCTCTTATGAGTCAGCAAGAGAGTTGTCCCTGTCACTTCTAGTACAATGGAGGAGAATCATCTTTCAGTGTTCAAGAAAGTTCTGGTTAAGAGGACTGGTCTTGTGACTCAGGCAGATGGAAATGACAGTTTCTTTGAATACTGTAAGAAGCTAGGGTAGGGAGCTCAGTCATTCTGGGAAATTGCCTGTACAACCACCTCCAAAGTCTATCTCAATCCTCAACTTCTTTCTAACCTCCCAGAATAGCAAAATAATTACTGTGAACAAGAGAATTGTTGGTATAGATTCTACAGCTGAAACAGGTAGCAAATATTGTACTCACAGATAATACCGGACATTTTGGGAAGCCTATCAGTTGCCCGATTACTGAGATAGGTACCTGACAATCTGAAATAGTAGGTATTATTGGGTATTTTCAGACGTTCTGATACCACACTCAACCACAGTGAATCCCCTGTGGTCCCGTAACGTCTGGTTGTTCACTGCCAGATGTTCACCACAGTGAACCACCGGTGGTGAGCAAAATAACCACACTTTCGAGGATGGTCCAGGCACAATTCCTGAAAGCATGGTTAATTGAACCACGGCCGGGAATCGGCAGACGGTAACATCTGTTACCGCTGCCAATTCTGGGCTGTGGCCCAGACCCTGGGTCAGAATCGGGCGCAATGGCTGAATTGGCCACTGCACCTGCCCGTCTCCAGGAGGGCGGGTGGCTGGGAGATCATGGGGGGGGGCTGTGCAGCCACACGTTGCGACGCGCAGCCCCACCCACCACCCCCGATTTCCCACCGGAATCAGTCGGCACATCTGTTGGATGTGACTTTTTGATTCCGGTGGGGAATCAAAAGGTGATTCCGTGACGGAACTAATAGGCACCCTATCACATCTGAAATCACCCATTGTTACCAACTTTCCTTTTTTTCAACTTATTCCAATTTACCATGTTATTTTTTTAATGTCTTTCCTATGTGGAACAATAGAGTAGAAATTGACAGAAAATGGGAAGTGATAAACAGCAAAATGGTGCAAAATGGAATAATGGTAACTTGGTAATGGAAAACTGGTAATTCAGGTAAGTCTTCAGGTACTAAACAGGTACCACTTAGTACCCCCCAAAATTTGGATACCGTTTCGAGGCACTTGCCCATTTTTGCAGGTACCCATTTCAGTTCTAGGTGAACCTTCCCTTTGTAATCATAATCTATTTTCCTTTTGCCTCTAGTAAAGTTCCCTTTCTTATTCTGCACTTTTTTGTGGGGGGAGGGGGAGAGGAGTGGTTAGCGCTGTGTCCTTTCTGCTGTTTCTATCACATATTTTATACTCCATGTTAAAGGGGTTTGCATCCCTTACTAGCTAGTTCTGAATTTCTTAGAGCTTTTAAGGAATCAGCTAGGGTGGAGGCATCAGCTTTCAAAAAAGTGAAGAACATTTGAACTCCAGGCTGCAAAGTCATGTGGGAAGGAGGGGTTCTCATCAGGATCAGAGTTTTGTTTATTGGGTGGTGGAAGATCAGAGGAGGAGTTACAACTGATTTTCTACACCCATCCAGCTTGCCCTTCCACCCCATGATGATAACCTCCATTGCAAGAAATATATGCCTCATGCACTCTTCTGCCATGAACATTATTTGTTAGTTAATTTCTTTTGCCATTCAAAGAAAAATTGTGACAGGATTTCCTGGTAAGTAACAGAATGAGTTAAATTATGGTGGAATTTGATCATTCTGCTTGTCAGTAAAGAGTTCTCTATGAGCTATAGCTACAATCCTGGAACCACTTTCTCTAGAGTAGTCACACTGAGTTTAATGGGACTGCTTCTGAAGAAGTGGTTTCAGGATGCAGCTGAGCAGTGCAATTTTTTTTTAGCAGGCCCAGCTGATTGCTAAACACTGATATTTGGATTCTGTACATGTGTGTAATTTAAAGAAAAAGCTGGAAGATTTTCAACACCATTTGCTGTCCTCTTGGAAACAGCATGTTAACAAGACTGTGTTAATGATCATATTTTGAAAATCAAGCCCTTAGAGTTCCATTACCTAGTTTGTAACTATTGTAACTATTCCCTCAACAAGAGCATTTTTGCTTACTTCCTTAGATTTCATAGCCTATGTACAGGATGCCTTGCTTAAGAGCTTCTCTCTTGGGCTCTCACAATTTTAATTCAGTAGAAAACTGTATATAACCTATGTGCCATCTGGTTACTCTTGCAGTATAATTGCCCTGATAAATGTATGCATGATAGTAGACATTTTCCATTATAGAAGTGAGTACCACTGAAGCTATATTTAAGATCTGTCCAAATTTCTATTACAGGTTCCATTTTTAAGGGGCTGATAACTTGTCTAATTAAATTCACATCCTACTAAAATTTGACACTGGAGTTTTCAGACCATGTTTTTTGCAAATTATTGTCATCGAACAACAGCAGAAGGAAGACTTAGAGATGAACTGTATTTCAACTAAGGCTGAAACAAGAAGCAATTTTAATCGAGAATTGTCACAGAGATCTCGGTACAATCTTGATTACAGACCAAGATGTCAGTCAAGAAATCTTTCTTGAAAAACAGTTTACCGTTTTATTTATTTATTTATTTGTATTTATATAACATTTTTATCCCGCCCCTCCTGCTCTTTCAGGGCAGCCCGGGGTGGCGAACAACAATATAAACACAATTTAAAACAGTTAAAATTTCATAAAATGCAGGGGGGAAAAACACACAACCCTCCTCTCCCTCCCCTCCCCCCCCCCGCCAAAGGCCTGGCGGAACAGCCAGGTCTTACATAAACATCAAAATGACAGGAGAGTGACAGGAGAGTGGGGGCCAACCGAGCCTCCTCTGGGAGCGAATTCCACAGCACAGGGGCAGCCACCGAAAAAGATCTAACATCGGTGGCCACCCATCACGCCTGGGGAACCTCCAAAAAGGCTCCCATGGATGATTTCAAGGGTTACACAGGCACATGGGGAGTGAGGCGGTCCCACAGATAAACAATAATTTACTGTTATTGTTTACCGCAATTTACTGTTTACCATATACCGACTTACCATGTACTGCTTGCTTACCGTGTACCACCTTCATTCCAGTAATGCGCATGCGTAAAATGCTACATTGTGCATGTGCATTACCGGGATTTATGCGGTACACAGTAAATTGGTATATGATAAATGGTAAATGCAGTAAATGGTATATAGAGAAAAAATTCTCACCGAGAAATGTTGAGAATCAGTATTTTTCTCCATCATTGTTTCTTGCTTAAAACAAGTTGAGAACTGTGATTCTCGACAATAACCAAGAAAGCCTTGAGATCAAGTTTCAACCCTAGTGTCAGCTAGGTGGCAGCTTTGGTAACACAACTACATTTTAAAGCCAGGTTGATACCTTCCAGTGGAGAATGATGATTGATTTGATCCAAGTCACAACAGCAGCATACCTGTAACTCAGTGAACCCATCACACATTCAGGTAAGGTTGACCACACACATCCCTCTTCTAGAGCTGAAACAAATTGTAGATTTTGCATTTGTGGATATTATGCATGCCATGAAGTGTCAGGGAGTAGCCACCAACTGGTGGGCTTACTATGGTTTGGGATGGGGGTGGGGGGGAGAAGCTCGCTACAACTTTTGTTTCTGTTGTTGCAGCAGTTTTATATTATTGTACTGGGGGCTTCTTATTCTGTTTTGAGATGGATGGCAAGGGGTGTGTGTGAGATATGGGGACAGTAACAGTTCACCTGTGAGTGAAGGAACTGGGATGTATTGGCTTGAATGGTGAGGTTGGAATTCCTCCATGTGAGGAGGGGGGAGTAACTGGGAAATAATTGTTTTCATTTGGGTGGGAAATGAGAGGAAAGGGGTGTTGGGACTAGGGCTGAAATTCAAATTTCCGATTCCCAAGTTTGCCCAACTGTTCCAGGATTCCTGTGTTTCTCAATGAGAATCATGGTTCTCAGCAAATTCTGACAAATGAGAATAAGCTTTGACTGCATTCTTGTCAAGAATCAAGAAACAAGAATCAAGAAAAACAAAAAAGGAGAAAGAACTGCACATAGGCAAAATGGCCACTAGAGCTGTTCTCCATATGCGCAGACTTTCTGTAAAATGGTGCTGGCAGCATTGCCATCATTTTGGAAAAGGGAAGCTGTTCTGCGTATGCATGGCAGCCATTTTGTAAATACGCAGACCAGCTGCCCTTACCCAAAATGGCAGCAAATGTGGTTGTGTCACTTTGGAAAAGGGTTGCACATTTGCAGAACTTCCCTGGGAGCCATTTCATGCATGCATAGTTTTCTTTCTTTCTTTCTTTCTTTCTAATGAGATATATTGCAAGATTTTGTACTCGGTTCCTGGTATGAAATCTTGTGAGAAAGAAAGAGATTCTCATTTCAGCCTCAGTTGGGACAGCCATGCTCTCTCTTTGAGAGGGTGGGGTAAAGACTGGGGAAGAATAGTAAGTTGGGTCAATGTAAATTGTAATTGTTTTTATATTGAAATTTGGTTTGGGGATCTGGTTGCAAGATGAAGGGTCTAGTTTGATGGTTATTAGGGGATTGGGGCCTCCCAGTACAAGAGGTGGAAGTGGGTGGCATCCGTTCACATGTGGAGAGTTGGGGCTTGGGGAAAGTAGTATTAGTGGTTGGTCCCAAATTAATGAAGAATAAATGTATACTCACACTGGACCAGCAATAGGATTTACATTTTATATTTGATTAATTTGTTATTTTTATCATTGTGAGTTATGCTCAGCCTCTCTTGAACAGGGCAGCAGATAAATTCAAATAAATAAAATAAAAATTTTAGATAGCCAAATATCTGACTGATATACAGTACCATAGATAGATATTTGCATACCTGCTTATTTGATTATTTCAGCTTGGATGCTTTGTTCATCTCAGTATTATGGTTTATTTCAATCGTTACAGCATTTTGGTACTTTGTTTTGCCTACTGAGCATATGCAAAAGTGCCAAAACAAAGTAATCAAAATGACCAAACCAAAATATCTGAAGCAGATATCTGGTGAAGCAGGACCAGAGGTGAAAATGAGCACCCGCAAAAATAGGCACACCTTCAAAAACAGGGTGCCTGACTTGACCCAGTTGTGGCCCAATGAGCTAGCTGACATCCCAGAAGTGCACTTTCCCAGACTTTCCTGGAAACCCCAGGAAGCTTTCAAACTGAACTTGAATTCGGTTGAATCTGTTCAGTCGAATCTGAACCAGTTCGGAAGGCCAAAAAATCCAGGTTTGAATGTACTAACTCGTTTCGGAAGTTTGGAATTCTACCGAACTCAAATAGTTCTGTCAACCGAACTGAACTTTCGAACCGAACAGGATTTTCTAACCTAACTGACTTATTGAACTTGTTTCTGTTCGCACATCCCTACTGCTCCTCCTGGCCGTTGCCCCTTCCAGCTGCTGGTCAGCTGAACTGGGTTTTTCCACTTGGCTTTTCTGAGTAGGGTGGTAGGAAACAAGGTGGCTTCTCCCAGTGTGCCTTCCTGACTAAAGTCATTGCATGCATGATGCACATGCAACCCGCATGATGCACATGCAACCCCCATGTACCCCTGCTATGGGAACTGTGGTAAACCACATACCCATTGATTTTATAGCTAGAAGCAGGGTCTTGGTGAGCTGGGAGAGGCCGCTCAACTGAGCATCAGCTGGGACAAGCAGTAGCCAGGAGGGGCATCCAGGTGGGCGAGTCATCCCGGGAAGTGATGGGTGTGGGCAGAAGTCGGGATCAGCCTTCCTGGGAAAGTCCACTTCTGGGGTGGATTTTTTCCCCAGGCACTCAATGCATCACCAGGTAAACTGTTGGATGTGTGATGGGGTACCCCCAAAATGTGGGTACTACACATGAGTACACTAATTGAAGTACTTCCTACATCCCTAGCAGGACTGAATATTTATTTATTTATTTTTATTTTCTGAATGTATACCCCACCCCTCCTGAGAACAGCTCGGGGCAGCTTCCAATAGCAATAAAATACATATAAAAAGCAAATATAAAACAGTTTAAAATACATCAAAATACAATTTAAGTATTTAAAACAGGGCCCCGGGAAACAATTTAACATTAAAACAATAAACAAGGTAGGGGAGATAAAAAAAAA
>QEPC01004256.1:486837-499160 GCA_003113815.1 Sphenodon punctatus | reverse complement strand
CCTCCCTCCCCCCTCCATTGAATCCTTTCCCTCTCCCTCTTATTCTATCCCTGATTCCCTTCCCCTGTTTTAAGTTTTGGATTTATTTAGAGTAGGATTATTATTAGATTGATTTTCATTTCAGTTTTGTACCCCTCCCTGTGTTCTTTGTGTTTCCCCCTATGTAATATTGTATATATAGATCGATATTTATTAGATAGACAGTTACTAGATAGATATACACAGTAGTTAGCTTAGTTATAGAGATATATAGAGATACAGTGTGTTTGTAGGACAAGGCCTTTGTAGTTAATTATAAAATAATAATAATAATAGCTTTATTCGGCGTGACCATAGGCCATTGCCTTTACACTAACAATACATCCATTAATTAACACACATCTCCGGCTAAATGGAAAAGAAAAAAACACATATGGGAGAGGCACAACCCGCCTTGTAGTTAATTATTAGGATATTCCATTTAGTTCAATAATATATATATTAAACACTAGAAGCTCCCACTCTAGCCCCAGGACCCACCATTATGGGTCTGGGGCCATCATTCCTCGCACAGAGGCATGTCATTCCACCACATCAAGAAACAGCCACTCCAGCCCCAGGATCTGCCACCAGGGTTCTGGGGCCAAGTTACAGGCAGGGACGGCAGTGGCCCATATCTTTAAGCTGCCACTCTAGCCCCAGGCCCACCATCATGGGTCTGGGTCCATCATTTCTTGCCCAGAGAGCCTTTTTCCGAATGCCTAAACTGAATTGAACACAACTGAACCAAACGGCCGAACCCGAACACAGCGAACAGCCGAACCAAAAGGCGAACTGAACTGGACCGAACCTCATAGTTGACCCCGATCCGCGACCTGTTTGCCCATCCCTATTCTTCATTTGTCCTGTGAACTTAAGCATGACAACTCAGAAGGTTACTCCAATTCCCCCTCACCAAAAAAACCCTGCCCCTCTGCGCTAACTGCGGCAGGGATTTGGCAGTGCCCCCTCCCTTTTGCCGGCAGGAAGGAGACGAGGATGTGTCCAGGGTGCTAATAAGTGGTGTCAGCGGAGCAGGAAGGGGCCAGAGCGGTCGCGTGGCAATGGAGGGGACGCCTGGGACTCCCACGAGAGCTGGGACTCCCGGGCACCATTTTAAGTTCCCTGCTCACCCACCTCATTGCTTTGTCGGTGATGAGCAGGGAAAGACAAGCACCCACCCACCCACCCCCTTTCTTGCACCACTCTGAGTTAACACTGGTCGCCAATTAGGACCAAAAAGGAATTTTCCCCGAGCCCAATTGGCAAATGGAAGGTGAGGGGGTTTTCGCCTTTCCTGGAGTGACCTGCTGATTCAGTCCTGGGGGGTGATGGGGCAGCTCGTGGGTGGTAGGCCAGAAATGTCGCACTCATGGCGGTGGGCTGAATTAAAGGTAATTTTTTAAAGGTTAAAAGAGTTAGCATAAGATGGTTAGAAAAACATCTCCTTAAGAGATGGGCAGGGCATGCATAGCCACACAGTGCGGCCCACTGTATGATTTTTTCAATTCAATTACAGTTTGGTTGTGAATGCCCTTAAATATTCCTTGTCTAACCTCTTCCAGATTGGGAAGAAAGGGAAGGTAGTACCAAATCACTCAGCTCTCAATTTCAAACAGAAAATGAGACAACTACTAGATTCCTCTGTATTTCTTGATGCAAGGGTATTGGTTGGACCTTCCTTGCCTTGTATTACCCTATTGGGCAATGTTTTTGTCCACCATATTACCCTATCAGTGATATAGGTATTCTGGTTTCCTTTTCCAAGGTGGTTTCCACATCACAGTCTCAGTTGCCATGATATAAGCTTATCCCTACAGTTTAGGGTGTTGATGAGTTCGTAAACTGAAGAGAATTTTTTTTTCAGTATATAACTGACTGGAAATTGTCAAGAGTTTTTAATGCAAAAAGTAGACCTCTGTAACCTTTAACTCGGCAAACATGAGCAAAATACAAAAGTAACCCTAACATATTCCAGTGTGCCCAATATGCCATTATTATTTTGGTACTAATATTCATTCAGTTTAAGCTTGACATCTCTGAGTGAAACAAATGCGGAGCTTGAAAGAAGAATCTAAAGCAAAACAAGAATTTCCAGAAGAAGAGAAACATATTGCTCACAAACTACAGTGATGGATGTGTTATAAATACCCAGACAGTTAGATAAATCATTCTCATATTGGAAAATGGAGTTTTTCTACACATTCTGAAAGACCATTATAGATATCCTAGGCACTCTTTCCTCTAACCTAGTCACAGCTAAATTGATACAACTTTTAGAATGTAAATGTAAGCTAATATTCTCATTTACCCTTTAAACTCTTTGCATCTAATTAAGCAAATTTTGTAAGTGTATCAGTATGTGGAACACTGTACACAATGATTAAACACATACCAAAATTCCCCTTTGAGTTATATTTCCCTGATGCTGGATTCTTTTTTGAAATAAAACTGTTCTTTATAGTATTGCAATATCTACAGAGTTATTCCTCAAGGTCATTTAGCTGGTTTTAAAAATGTAAGAAAACCGATCCAAAAAGCACCACACATGCTGTTTCATGTTCATTTAAATGTTATTTTCTCATCTTTTCTTCTGCTGGAACCAGGAGACCCATCTCAGGAGGAATACCCAACTTCACCCAGCCCTGCCTCCTGTGACCTCTGCCAGCCACTCCAAGAAGGATACCATCCAGACTTCCAGAAGCAGGAAGTGAAAAACAAGGAGTGGATCACTCCCCATATGACCTTTTTCTTCTGTACTCTTCCTCCAAAGCCTCCAGTGCTGACCACTCTAAAAGACAGGCTACTGGGCTAGATAGGTCATTGGCTGGCCCAGCATGGCAGTTCTTACACTCAGCCACTTTTCCCAACCCAACCCCCTGACTTAATACATACATACTGGTCACACTGTTAACATCTGCAGGCTTATCTGTACATCTAATATTTAATTCTGTTTTAGAGTACAACAGCCAGGTATTAGTGAGATCCACAGGAGAAGGAACCAGAGAGCACCTCTCTTCAGCTCAGGTAACACAATTCAAAGCTAGAGGGAATCTCTCTCTCTCTCTCTCTCTCTCTCTCTCACACACACACACACACACACACACACACACACACACACACACACTATCTTCCACCTTTCTGGTGATAACTACTATGTTATGCTCATAAAGCCTGGGTTCTATCTGTCTAAAACACCACTTCTCCCCTTATGTTCCTCCACAGCCTCCAAGATCAGCCAAGAGTGCTCTCCTGCAAATTCCGTCGTGGTCCAGGTCATGCAGAGAGGTGTTCTTGGTGGCTGCTGTATGGCTTTGGAACTTTCTTCCTAGTCGGGGCATCTTCCAGAGACAGTGTAAGACCTATTTATTTGGTGAGGCACATAACAGGCATGGTTAAGATCTGGGGGTGGGTGTATGAGTATTTTATGTAATTTACTAGTAATTTTATATAATTTTGGTGGGTTATCATCTTATCTTTGCTTCAAATGAAACTGCCCCATCATTCCTCTAATTTCACTTATAAAAGCCAGGGTGGGGTTTAGGTAGATATGGTGGCAGCATAGAGGGGGCGTGTCCCTCTTATGTCTCCCACTGGTCATGTCCCCGGAACCAGAAGATCTATTGTGTAGGAAGAGGGAGTTTAAGGGCTTGCACAATTACTGGTAGTTTTAATTTTCTGAAATGCTCCAAGACTTCTAGATTGGTCTTCTATTAGATTAGGCTCCTCTAACAGTAAGTCAATAGAGGTAGCTCTTAAGAGCATAAGAATCAAATGAGAACTATGCATATGGTATGGAAGTGTTCAGAATACATGAAGAGCACACTTTTAGAAGAAGCAATGAAAATAAGTAGGTCTAAAACAAGACATCACAAAAATGTGAATTCCTGTTGAAGTCTCGATTCCCCATACCATCTTGGTTGAATTGAGAACCTCTGGGTACTCATTCATGTCTTGACTGACATTTTATTCCTTGATTTACAGATAAGTTGCTTACTGGGATCCTGTTTACCACTTTGCCATTTACTACTTTTCTGTTTAACACTTTGGGTGCAATCCCATTGTAAACTGCGCCTACGCCAGGTGCATAGTAAGTTTGCGCATGTGCGCTGAATGTGCAGCAAGCTGTTCAGTGCAACGGGGCAACTCTGCAGATGCGATCCCCCCCTGAGCCCACACACCCTGCAGCCAGGGGGATGGAGCAGGCATAGCTCCTGCTCCATCCTCCAGGCTGTGGTATGTGGGGGCTCAGGGCACAAATGTGTGCCCACAGCATGGTCGGGCATTGTGCTGGTGGGCGGCATACATGCCGAGTAGGATTGCACCCCATGTCATCAATTTCAAATCCAAAGAGGTAATACCAATGCAATACCATATTTATTCTATCTTTTCTGCACTCCATTTCCACTTGTAATTCCTTGTTACTCATTGCCTGGTATACAGATTCCTTTACAAATTTGCAATCCACTTGCTGATTGATCAAAGGAAAGGGAACATGATGCAACAACAATTCTGATTGGAGGAACTGTTTTTTTTAAAACTGTGTTTGGGCAGGTGGAGGGGGTTATGTGGTGGGGCTAATTGCACAATGATTGGCTAAGAAATGCAGAAAAAACAGACAGAAACCCAGAAGTAAAATGGTACCCTTAGTAATGCATTAAGCAGTACACAGTAAGTGGTAAACAGAGGGTCAGTAAATGGGGATGGTATCTTGCAGTATTGTGAGAATTGAGAAGTTATACTGGTATCAAAAAATGGTCAGGAAATCAATCTTGATTCCCAAGATGGCAAAATTAATTATGAGTAAACATTTTGCTGCTAGTTTCAACACTAACATAAGAAGAGGATGGGGTGCTTCTCAATAGTTTGGTCACTGAGAATTAGGGATGGATGAACGCAGTTCAGGAGTTTGGAGATCGGCCCGAACTTGGCCTGTTCGGACGACCAAACCCAAACACGAATCCGAACATGAACAGACCGAACTGAACTCAATTCCGAACGTCGAAATAACCGAACAGGATAACCTTGAGCAGCTCCACCCCCACCCTCAGCCAGATAACCCCGCTGTCTATAATTTCTGCAGCAGCCTGGATGAGAATCTGGAGGGGGGGGGTCGGAATCGTGGCCCTCAGGGCAGGAGGATCTCAGATGAGGCGATTGACCTTGTGTGGAAGTTGAAGGTGGGGCTGAGTGTACGCTTTGACAAGCCCTGCGCTGGGAGGAATATGTCCTGGCAATCATGCTGGACCCCAGGATCAAGGGCAGTATGGCACATGAGACAGCGGTCTATGGCCTCCGGAAGGTTGTGCTGGTGCAGAAGGTCTGGCAGGCAGAGTGGGCCATGCATCAGGATGCCCCTGGGGATGGTGGGAGTAGGAGCAGCGACCCCTTCCAGCCATCTAGGTCTACCCCTGCCCCCAGCCCTAGTGGTATCAGTAGTACCAGCAGCAGGATGAGCAGCAGTAGGACCCCTACTGCCAGCAGCTCCTCCTCTGTGCAGGCCACTCTGGGGAGCATGGGGCCCAGCACAAAAGGGCAAGCAGCGTGGCTGAGGGCACTGGGGCAGGTGGTGCCCACCCAGAGCTACCAGAGGGAGAATCATGGCGCCTCAGCAGCAGTGGAGACCTACCTGAAGGAGGAACCATGCATTGATTCCAGCAGCGATCCCTTGGCCTACTGGGCTGGCAAGGCCAACGTGTGGCCGGCCCTGTCCAAAGTGGCCAAGGGTATCCTGTACTGCCCACCAAACAGCGTCCCCAGTGAGAGTGTGTTCTCCATCGTGGGGGACATTTGCGCCCCACACCGCCTGAGACTGGGGGCCAAGTTGGTGGAGCAGTTGCTGTTCCTGAAGGTGAACCTTCCACTGCTGGGATTCCCTGAGCTGCCCCTGGACAATGAGTGATGGTGCAGTGACACACGCCATCCCATGCCAGGGGCAGTCTTGGGACGGGGCTCATCCTCCTCCTCCTCAGGGTCCTGGGGCCAAGTTATAGGCGATTCAAAATATTCCAATTACTTTCTGTATCTCCAACGTCGACACTCACTGACTGAATTACTGTTACTTTAAGTTTAATTTCTGTTTTTTCTCTCTCTCACTCTCATGACCATTAACAGGCATGTATATCTTAGTTCTGTTTACTCCCACTCAGTTGTATGCTCTAGGTAGGACATGATATAGATGTTACTTGATAACAGCTACTGAGGTCAGACAATCCAAGGCCATCACTGTAATAAAATTAAAGTTGCTTGTGGAAGTTCAGACCCTTCCTGATTTTATTTTTCCTTCTGCATAGGATCACTTCCATAGAACCAAGAGAGGGTTTGCTGGTCTGACACAACTTTTCCCATTCATCAATCCCTATTCACCAGTGGCACGGAAAGGGGGTTCCTTAACAAAGCATTATACACAACCCCTCTACAGGGAGGGCTGTGACCAAGACCCAGAAACTGTCACTCTAGCCCTAGCACCCACTGTGATGTGTCTGGGGCCATCATTCCTCGCACATTCTGATGTCATTCCACCACATCAAGAAACAGCCCCACCAGCCTCAGAACCCACCACCAGGGTTCTGGGGCCAGGTTACAGGCAGGGAGGTCTGTGGCCAAAATCCAGAAGCTGCCACTCTAGCTCTGGGACCCACCATGATGGGTCTAGGGCCATCATTCCTCACACATTCCGATGTTGTTCCAACGCACCAAGAAGTAGCCACTCCAGCCCCAGGACCCACCATCAGGATTCTGGGGCCATGTTACAGGCAGGGAGGGCTGTGGCCAAGATCCAGAAGCTGTATCCCTTCTTCTGGTGCTGAGGCTCCATGGCCACCACTCCGGATTTCTCACCCTGCCGCCTCACTCTCAGGCCATGGGTGCACACATTGTGGTTGACTAACCCCGACGTGGTCCCCTCCCTCTCTTGGCAGAAAACTCTCTTGCAGCACTAAAAAGAACAGAAAAAGATAGGAACATAAGAAGTACCATACTGTGTCAGACCAATGGTCTGTCAAGTCCTGCCTACATTCTGCCTCCACAAATGGGTGGACTGGGTGGTCATCCAATCTCTCTCTGCAGGGGACCTCCATTCCTAACAGGTCATAGGACAATTCATTCCCTGTTGTTCCAGTCCCCGTGCCATACCTTGCATGTGGCGATTCCGTCACCCTTGTTGTACATTCCTCCAGACATCCGACGTCTGGCACTGGATGTCTGGGGTTGTCACTGACTGTGGCAGTGACCTCTGCCTAGGGGTCCTCCTAGTCCTTCACCTGGTCCTGGCAGCAGTGCTAGGGCCAGCATCAGATTCCTCTCTGAAATGGGAGCACATTAAGAACACCAAAGTAATATCATGCATTTATGATGATGCCTCTAGTCCTCCCTCCTTGGGGTGCTAGAATTACAACTAGAAAGCACGTGAAAATCCTCCCCTCCCAGGGGTGCTAGTAGATGCTAGGGATTGCAACTAGAAAGCCCCTGGCTGGCATGTGCAAATCCTGCGCTTCCTGGGGTGCTACTTGGGATGACAATGGAGAGACCCTAACTGGCTGGCACGTGCAAATCCTGCCCTCCTTGGGGTGCTAGGGATGGCGATGGGAGATGTGACCCTGGCTGGAGGAAAAACCCTGTCCTTATTTGGGGGTGCGTAGAGAATGGGATGGCAACTGGAGAGTGGAGACCCTTGCTAACCTGACACATGCTTGGGTGGGGGGTGCTGCTCGTGCCAGAACCACCCACACTACAGTACCCTTTCTCTCTGTTGCAGACATCCGCTGCCACCTGCTGATGCCCACTGTTTGTGCCTGACTGATGCCCACCACCCACGCACCCACCTGCACGCCAGTGAGCTCGCTCTAACGGATAGAGCCTTTCTTGTCCTCAAAGTAAAAAAAAAGTTTACAAACCTGGCAGCACCTCCTGAGCCCACCACTTGCTCCTCATCCAAGGAGCCAGGCACCACCACCGGACAGGTAGGGACAGAGACCTCTTCCTCCTCCCCCTCCTAGACTGGCAAGTTGGCCCCCAGCTGGCTGATCAGAACTGCAGCCTTCTTAATTTTTTTTAAAAACATACGCCCAAAAAAGTCACTCACAACACACACCAGCACTCACCAACCACCCAAACACACAAACACAGCCAAAACACACAAACCGAACAGCCACCCAGTCAAACACACACTCGCTCCCCACACAGCTCCGCACGCACTCGAATTTCCAGTTTACAGCACGATTACAGCTTCCCGTGCTCTCACAATTATTTTTTACCAACCACCGAATCGAACGGCCGAACCTGAACCTGGTGCATGAACCCGAACGTATGAACTGAAAGCAGCCGAACCGAACGGCCGAACCCGAACTGCGATGTGTTCGCCCATCCCTACTGAGAATGGTACAACTTCCTCATTAGAGTAATTGAGGACTAGTCTAGGTAGCAATTGTGCAGATGTCACTATGAATGCTGCACAGCTGTCAGCAGCAGGTATGGTGCCATTGTGCTTAATGTCTACATTATCTGCACTGACAGCTTCAATAATGAGAATTTAGTTTGGGATGGAAAAAAATCAACATCTCGTCTTATTCCAGAAAAGTTAGATGCATACCCAATTCCCCAAAAGAAACTGTCAGAAAACTGTCCACATTATACAACAGGAGTTTAGCAAAACTGCAGGAACCAACAATTTTCTGCAGTTCAGCAAAACAGAAGAGAGTTATCTCAGGGAACTGGCCTGGGACCAGAATGGTGCAATCGGATCTGCTAAAGACTTAGCCTTGCACATAATGGGATGCATTAATTTATAATTTTAGGGGAAAGTGATTACTCCTGAGAAGTTAAGTCTGAGCCATGTGAAAGGTCAGTTTTTTAGAAATGGCATAATAAAAGGTGGAATTTATCCTCCTGCAAACATTTATCAGACTACAGTCCACTAGCAGTTTCATTTCCAAGGAGCTTGTGAGAATGAACCAAATACCAACTTTTTGTTCCTAGAGCTAAAATGAATAGTAGATTTTGTATTTGCAGATATTATTCACGTTTTCAGATTGTCCTCCAAATATTGGAATGATATTTGCAGCTGAAACAATTATTTTGATATCTGCTTATTAAGTTGTTTTTGGTTTGGATACTTCATCTATTTTGTTACTTTGGCTATATAGAACATCTCAGCATTTTTGTTGCTTTCTTTTGGCTATTGCATATGCATAACATTGCTCAAATAAAATAAATGAAATAGAAAAATGACCAAACTGAAATATCCTATGTGGATATCTGAAAGGCTGAATATCTGTTTCATCAGATTCAAATCAAAGTGGGCGAATGTGTCAGTTACAGTATTCACCAAGGATCTTCGTTTTGGCTCTATTTGTTTCTATTTAAAAATATTATGCATTGGGAGCTAGATAGATTCCTAATAAGGAAGATGTAGGAGTAGTTAAGTTTTGATCATTTTCTGCATTACAGACCACAATTCTTGAATTATTGTTAGGGCTGAAATTTAAAAAAGACCCAGGAAAAGCCGGCCTGGGAGAACCCTCCAAAACAATGACAAGAATCCTAGTGGGGATAAGAGTTGTGTAACATCCGATGGAATGGGATGGGAATAAGGGGTGTTAGGAGGCCAGACAGGGGTGAAGACCCCAGTGAAGATTAGCAACCGGTGTGGATATCCACAGTGAAGATTTATGTCTGAGATACTTTGGAAGTGATATTGGTAGGACTGAAATATTGTAAACATTAACCTGATGTATATATGTGTTTATGTAAACTGTGGATGGAACTGTAATAGTGAGGTAGTACAGACTCTGCCGTGCCTTGATCTTGGGGTAGACAGGACCATGGAGGGTTAGTCCAGTGCCCATCTCCCACAAAGTGGGAGGACTGTGGC
The DNA here is from genome assembly GCA_003113815.1 of Sphenodon punctatus. Lineage (NCBI taxonomy): Eukaryota > Metazoa > Chordata > Lepidosauria > Sphenodontia > Sphenodontidae > Sphenodon > Sphenodon punctatus. Next base: position 489,271 of record QEPC01004256.1, on the reverse strand, counting down.
AGGCCAGAGTGCTTGGAGGCTGCTGGTCCCTGTAAGGCAGCTAGGGCCAGCATGGAGCCAGCAGGAGCAGAGCTCTAGGTGCTAGACCAGTAGGAGGACTACACCTAATTGCAACACAGCTGTATAAAGGTGTGGCACTAGCCAGCCCTTGGGAGACAGTGTCAGGGGCCTGTAGAAGAAGCTAGCAACCCCCCCCTCGGGGAGGAAAGGGAAACTTAGGATATAACACATACAGCCCCAAAACCCATCACAAAGACAGTAGCTAGTGTAGTGAGCCCAGGGAAATCGATTAAATAGTCTAGTAATACTGGCCAATAATAGAGGATCTAGTATTGGTCAGGCTCAAGGGCAACCACCATAGATTATCATAGGGATACTACCTCAGTATTCCTCAAGGGATAGAATCTTCTCTGGGGTAGCAGAAAGGGAGGAGGTGAAAGGAAACAGAGAGAGAGAGCTCACAACACATTTATGGCAACAGTGAAAATCAGAGGGGAAGGAGAATCTGGGGAACTACGGGAGGCAGGGAAGCTGTAAGGGGGAGCACAACATTGAGCCAGACTATGAAAAGACAGGGAAACTATAAAGGGGAACAAAGCACGCAAACAGACTATGAGGGTACAGGGCAACTATGAAAGGGAACTAAGCACTCAGGAAGGAATTATAAAGAAACTGGTAAGCTATGGAGGGAAACAAGGAGAGGCAGCAAGGAGCTATGACTAGAAGGAACCCAGGCTCAAAGCTAAAGGGAAACAGGTCTTGTTATCAGGGAGAGCAGACACACACACACACACACACACACACACACACACACACACACACACACCTACCTCCAAACAAAAGGGAAACAAGGACTAAACGCTGAAAGCCCTGTGTTTGCAGCCACCGTCGCTGAAGAGAATGGGTGGCACATAATTTCTGGTAGTGCAGGGAACATGTAAATACCCCCAGCACAGTTTCCCCCTTGAATACAGGCTCCAGAGGTGCTTCTAAGTGTCTCATGTGAAAGTGGCCACAGACACACACAACTCCAAACAAAAGGAAAACAAGGGCTATAGGAGCTAGAAGGAGACAGCAAGGGATGCAACAAGGAGGAACAAGGAAAACCATGAGAGGGGGAATGCATTAAGGCACAGAAAGGGGAAGGAAGGACAAGCTAAACAGGGAAGAGCAAACACAAGGAACACAAACTAAGAATAAGGAAGGATACAACCTGAGTATCAGAAAGACACAGCAGAATCACAGGATATGGGCTACAGCCCTGACACAGAACTGGGAACAGCCCAGAGCCAGGGGCAGTGCACCCCAGGGTATCAGGGGCAATGCTCCTCCGGCCCCAGGAGTCGGCCCAAGTTCCTGACCGGCCGACTGAGAAAAATTAAAATAAAAGTCGCACCGAGAGCTCATGTGCGGAGCCAGCTCGAAGAAACATGGGGAGTTTCAGGGAATGACGCTGGCCAATGCGGCGGATGTCTTGGGGTCTGTGACGGCCACCTGTTGCAAACTTGATCTATGCCCATCTTATTTGCTGAAAGCCTCCAGGGAGACATTGGGGACGGTGCTGGCGAGGGTAGTGAACACGTCATTACAGCAGGGGAGGTTGTCATTCAGCCTCAAGGAGGCTGTGGTGCACCCCCTGCTGAAGAAACCATACTTGGACGTGGATGCGCTTCCCAGTTACTGACCTGTCTCTAACCTTCCCTTTTTAGGCAAGGTTATTGAGCGGGCGGTGCCTATCCAGCTCCAGGTGCATGTAGATAGCATCAGTTTCCTGGACCCTTTTCAATCTGGGTTCCACCCCGGCTATGACAGTGAGACAGCATTGGTGGCCTTGGTCGACGATCTCCGCCAGGCGATGGATGCAGGATGTTCAATATTTCTCACCCTGCTAGATCTCTCGGCCGCTTTTGACACTGTGGACCATGGGCTGTTGTTGAGATGGCTGCATGATCTGGGGGGTTTGGATGGGACTGTACTTGAATGGGTTCATTCATTCCTCTCGGGGAGAAGTCAGCAGGTGATGTTGGGGGATGAGACTTCTTGCCCCCGCGCTTTATAATGCGGCATTCTGCAGGGTTCTATTCTGTCTCCATTATTATTTAATGTATATATGCAGCCCTTGGGGGAGGTCGTGAGAGGGTTTGGGTTGCAATGTCACCAATATGCTGACGATACTCAGCTGTACCTCTCTTTTTCAACTGACCCAGACCCTGCCGTCTCATTGCTATCCCAGTGTTTGGAGGCCGTGGCAGAATGGATGTGGCAGAGCAGACTGAAGCTCAACCCCGATAAGACGGGGGTGATGTTGGTGGGGAGAGCGAGGGAGATAGTAGCCCCCCTGATTGGGGGGGTTCGCCCTCCTATAGCTCAGCAGGTCCGGAGTCTGGGGGTGATCTTGGATGCTGATCTCCGCCTGGAGCAGAAGGTGGAGGCA